>JANHFP010002983.1:283175-296082 GCA_032468135.1 Calamaria suluensis | reverse complement strand
TCTTTCACTTTCATGCTCCTTTGTATTTCTTCCTGGCCATCATCTGCTCTTTCACCAATGCCTGCTATTCCTCCATGGTAACTTTTCCTTGAAATCTTCCAATGGAGCAACATCCATGACTCCAGGAAACAAGACTGTTCCATTGCTTGAATAGTTCTCATTCTCAAGGCATTCCTCATTTCCTTTGGATTTCTCCATAGTTTTCACCTGTGGGTTCTTTCCCTAGCCTATCCTTAGGCATGATGTAGAATAAATCCCCACCCTCTTCCCTCTGCCAGCACAAATTTTGCAAGACCGCTAATACGCCTTATCTTAGCCTTTTCATCAGTAGGTTAAATGTTCTCGGGCCTTTTAAATGTTCATAGGACTTGGCCCCTACAAACCACATCACCATCTGTACTTCTCGACTCCCCCCCCCCAAAGTTCTCAGTATCCTCATTGTGACCAGCACTGGACATCCTACCAGAGATGAACTGCTACAGTGTAGAGCATAACTGTTGCATCTCCTTATCTCAACCCTGTATCTCTACAGATGCAAACCAATTGGCTCTTTTGGCAGCTGCAGCTCACTGACTTAAATCAGTATTTAATTAACAACAACACATGACATGATGCTAGGTCACAATAAAAGTTCAGGGCAGTGGTGAAATCCAAATTATTTTACTACCGGTTCTGTGGGCGTGGTGTGGCTTGGTGCGCGTGGCAGGGGAAGGATACTGCAGAATATTCTTAGTAAGGAATAAAATATCCCCCTTAACTTCTTTCCACTGTATCCCCCATATTACACACATCGCATGTAACATGAAGCTCGAAGACATGAAGCAAGAGCCAGTTAGACACGCATGTGAAGTCAGAACCCTGAAGCTGATGTTGGAAAAGTCTAGATGACACATCTGACCTCATGCCAAACCTGGGCTACTCACACCGCTTGCACTATTCAAATCCTGGAGGTAAACACCCCTGGTGCTTCTATAGAAAAACTACCAACACAGCAAAATATTCTGTGAGAGTTAAGAAAATATTTTAGTAACTGTTTTGAAAATGCCGGAGCAGGAAATTCTCAACTGCTAGTCAATTGAAAGTTAAAAATTATACTGTAAAATAAGCCTTAAAATCATAATCATATTGTGTAATATGCCTTTCTATCTCGAAAAATAAGATGTTGTAACTAAATGGATGTAAAACCCTTCCTTATTCTTTTAAATAAAAATCAATAAATTTTTGTTTGGGAAAAAATAATATTCTGCTTGTTCACTGTATTTTCTCCTATTTTACTGGTGTCCCAGGAGAGAAACGGCAGATTCCCAGTTGGTAGTTCCCACTCAAAAACACAAGGCAGCACGACCAATGGATAGCCAGAGTGATTGGTATTATAGTTTTCTAGAACAGGGGTCACCAATCCCTAGCGTAGTCCATGGACCGGCACTGGTCCGCAGCATGCCAGTAACCGGTGCATGCAAACAAGCAAAGCCCCATCCACAGGATGCAGGCAGCATACCCCCTCTAGTTCACCAGACCCGGTCCTTGGTGCCTAAAAGGTTGGGGAGCCACTGATCTAGAACACCAAGTTTACCAGGCTTGCAGTAGCCAGAGATGTCCTGGACCAGGGGTCTCCAACCTTGGCCACTTTTAAGACTTGTGGACTTCAACTCCCAGAGTTCCTCAGCCAGCAAAGCTGGAGGAGAGTTCTGGCCCAGAGGAGTATTCAAGGCTTTTGAATTAGTTATATAGTCCCTGGCAATTGACTATTTGAGACAGAGAAAGGGCAGATATAACAGGCCCCTGATGGCACATGTGCCACAGGTGGCATGTGGAGCCATCTCTGTGGGCCTTGCTGGTTGAGGAATTCAGGGAGCTGAAGTCCACAAGTCTTAAAATTGCCAAGGTTGGAGACCCCTGTCCTGGACTACCCGCATCCTTACAGATGCATGCGAACAGCCAATGAGTTATAACGCAAGAATGGTTTGGTTTGTTTGTTTTTTACAAAATATCTGCCAATGATGGGTGACAGATGCCATGTTTTCTTTCACAGATTCAGAAATCAGTATTTGCATTTCCATTTTCTTGCTGCTTCTAAAGAATTAAGGTTCTCCTTTACATATACTTAAGCTGAAAAATATGGTTCGAAATATACATATTCATATTTACAACACTTCTTAGGAATTCTTAGATTTTATATCAAGCCGCTTTTTAAGCATAGGTTACTAGCACAGAAATGTTTAGTCTTAATGTATGTACGTTTGGTTAGTCGATTTATGTTTTGTTTTGTCTTTTCTATATTCGTTTTCATATTTGTATTTTGTTCTTTTTAATATTTGAAACACAATAAAAAAATTTTTTTAAAAAAATAAAGAATTAAGGTTCATCAGGAGGTAATTCAAATTGGAGGAAGGGCAGGCGCAGGGAGCATGCCTCCTTTGTCTGTGATGTCTGAAGTGAAAGGGTATAGGACAGTGATGGCTAACTTCTCTGCCATTGCGCGGCAAAAGCGGGGGTCATGCAGGGGGTCGCGTGTGCCCACCCATAATTCTATGCACCCCACCACCCCGTAGATGTGCGCACCCTCCCTGTGCATGTATGCCCCCTCCCATTTTTTGGCCCTCAGAGCGAGCAAGCTTCAGGCAAGGGACAGCTCCTTTTATGCTGGAGCTGTCAGTGCCTGGGCCAATCAGAAGACTGTATTTTCCCGCCAACTGTTAGCCAATCGAGATACATCTGTATTGTACATGTGTGTCAGAGAGGACACAACACCTGGTAGAGCAGTTTTTTGTTCTCTGCCTTTCTAGGAGTCTCGGGAGGGAGCAAACGGGCTTCCCCACTCCTCTGGAGGTCTTCAACAGCTTCTTTCCCAACTTCTGGTGGGCCCAGAAGGCCTGTGCTTGTGTATGGCTCTGTGTGCCACCTGTGGCATGGGTATAGGATGTTGCTGCACAGGAGGAAACCAATCAGCAAGGGAGAGAGGTTTAAATCATCTGTCCACTTGGGATCTTTCTACAAGTCAACCTGTGGAGGACCGGCCTTTTGAAAACGGGTTTCCTTTTTCTGACAAGATGACCCAAACTTCCAAACGAAGATTGCCACAATAGAAAGAGAGATGTGTTCTGCAGAATGTATTTTTATGTTAGAACCATGCGTACGATCCCACTGTCTTTGCATGAGGAAACGCCAAGCTAGTAGGCCATTAAGAACTGGATCAAATCCTCATTTGACGGAGCTTACTTTAGAACAGGGCTATTATAAAAACATACCGGGGGCAGGAGGAATTAATCCCTCCTGAAAAAAGCAAAACCTTATTTTTGGGGTGCATCACAAAAGAGAGAGCAAGAGACAAACTCGGTAAGATTTGGATTAGTCAATTCCATTTTAACAAATACACACTTTAAAACTTTATTTATATAAAAATCATTTCAATTTAAAAGCATTGCAGAATGAATAAGGACTCAAAGAACAGCAGGATAACCCCTTCCCCGGGGGGGGGTGGGGGTGCAGAGGAAAAGCAAAAAAAACCAAAAGAAAAAAAACGAGAGTCAGTGAATGATTAGTTTCTTCTACAGCACTGAATTGGTCAGTGGGGAAGGGAAGTTTTGGTTCACCTGGATTAAAAAAAGGGAAATAGTGTTTTACATTAGAAAAAGTTGCGCAACCCCTCAGAGGGCCTTGATTTATATCTTTTAATTCCCCATACCCCCTCCCCACCCCCAATAAAACGGTAAGAAAAAACTGGACTGGGGCAAAGAAGAGGCAGTAATAAGACTTTTCTACTGGAGACCTTCCCTCTTGTGCAATGGGGAGGCGGAGAGAAGTCAAGAGCAACCGAGTTCCTTCCAGTTGTTTGATGGAGGCGGAGCTGTGAGGGTGAGAGAGGCCGTAGTCCTCTTCAGCAATAAAAGGGCAACCGGCACCAGAGTAATTCACGATTGCCCATTTCACTGCCATTTTGCAGATTAAAGGCAGAGGTCTGTCAGCAGAGTCTACATTCCTTATTCCCTGAAGAAGCAACCCACTAAGGTGCACATTGTGATCCTCACCCAACAGTTCTTCCTCTCCCCCCTTCAGCCTTTAGCAGTGACAGGTTAGTTCCTGGTCTCTCCCCCTCCCCACAGCTGCCTCTACCATCCCCTCTCCAATCTTGTGACTGCATCCAGGGCAGCAGCAGGACTCTTGATTTCAATGCAAGAAAGGAGGAGGGAGGGAGAGGGAGCAGGAGGGAACTCTGTGCCAAAATCTCTATGGTCTAAGGATTGGCCCTCTGCACCTGAAATCAGCCAAAGCACCAAGCTATTTCACAGTAGCAAAGAAAAGGCACATGTAAATAGTGACCGATCATAGTTTCATTCCCTTGCCTGCATGGGAGGACTTGGGCAATATTTACAAATGGCCTTCTATCCCTCGTACTTCCTGCATCACCAAGCTTTCTATCTCATCAGCGCTCTCAGCAATTTGTGGCCCAATCTGGGCACTCACCACTTTTAAGTCGGCGATCCAAAACCAGATGCGCATCACGTACTGCCCTCTCCCATGAGAGGCAAAACTGACACTTCTAAGTATGAAGACTATGCCCCTCCCACCAACTGTCATTTAACATGCTCCGCCCCTCTTTCCCTCCCTTAACGCGCTAGGCCCTAAGCATCTCTTCTCCCACAAATAAATAGCTTCCTAAACTCTGAGTTGATCCATCTCAGAAAGGCCATCAAGAAGCAACTAAGAGACAGGAGAAGGGGGGGAAAAAGAGACAAATCACCTATTGTCCTCAGCCTGACGATAAAGAAGTTAGTCTCAAAGAGGTGTATCTGAAGGGCAGATGACCCAAATGCAATCACTCGCAAGCTGATCCCCTTTGCCATCTTGCCCCCCCTCACCACCACCACCAACATCTCTCCCCAACTAGGAATGTTCCAGTATTCCCAGCATCCTTTGTTGCAAACATGAGTGACACACAAAAATATATTCTATAGACTAAGAGAAGACGGAGATGGCTTCTCTCTCTGCTCTTTGAAGAAGAGAGTCAACATCTCCTTAATAAAAAAAATGAGTTCCAGTATGATTGAGTTTGGCTGAGATCCATTTGCTCCGATTGCTTCCATCAGCTTCTGTGGATTGCATCATAAACATGTATTTTTTTAAGCATCTGCCTTTGTTGTGTAATGAGATCCGTCAAGAGTATTTGGTCTTTAGGAATTTTTTTTTTTTTTTAAGAATAAAAATCAAAAATATGATGTCCAGAAGTTCAAAATTCTGCAGGGAGATGTGTGGGACCGACCATGTGGGCTTCAGAGAGCCGGTCATTTGGCTACATGGCTTCAAGATCTAAAAAAAAAGCTCAGTCCATTTCATCTCAAGAGTTATATAAAATATGCTATGAACCCAAAACTGAGAAGGCAGATGGTAGCATCTCTAGATCTTCTGCTGTGGAAAAACACAAACAAGTTAACATTAGCTATAATGAAAAACAGCACAGGGGAGAGCTTTAGCCATGACAATCCAATCCCACAGAATCATCAATCAATCCAAATCTCGGTAAATTTAAGTGTTGCTCATCCTCAAATGCAAATGCAAACTTCTTTTGTGTAAAAGACATATACCCAAGATTTAGCCCTAAGAAAGTATGATTGGGAAAAATAAGGATTCAGCGGCCCTCCCTTTTTAAAAACACAGAAATAAGGGGGTTAATATCAGAAAGCAAAGACCTACCATAGGAGGATAAAGCAATTGGTCAATTTCCTCAAGGGATTCCCGCCTTTCCTCCTGCTGTAGACATAGGTATGGTTAGTAAGAACAGCACACTGGGTTCAAGTGGGCGAAAGGGAGAGACAAAAGGCCTAACTAAAAATCCACTCAGAAAAGCAGAGGAGAGGTTAAATGGAGAGAGAAAGGTCAACAGGGCTGGGTTAGTCATTCAGGTTTTTTTAAAAAAAGTGTTAACATGGCTTTGAAAGGAGGAAGGGGAAGAAATGGTTAATACTTGCATTTTTTTCCCTAAAGACACTATCTTCTTAAAAATATTTGGCTGTTCAAAGTTTGCTCAAAAGTAATTTCGTTTTTTAAAAAAATTCTACCATCACAGAAATTTCTGTTCTTTCCTAGCTTCCTCTGTGCCTAGGCTATATTCTCCAAATAACCGGCCTCTAACTATGTTACACTGTAATCTTATAGAGCCATAGTGCCAAGAAAATATGGGAGTGTAGATCCAAAGTATAAGGAGGAAATTGATCTGGGTAAAGATCTCCTCCCACTGACCAAGAAGGCCCCTCTCAAGATCTCCATCAACTGAAATCCCAGTATTTACCACCATTGGTGCTCCCTTCATAGGTTCCATTTCTTCTCCAGTCCGGTCCAATGTCCTATTATGGTCCCGTTCGTTCAATGTAGAATAGTCTGAAATCAAAGGAGATAATGATGGGAGGGAATTTCTCACAGGCCTAACTAACTCTGATGAAGCTGGCAGAGATCAATGGCTCCCTTCCTCTTTCATAATCACGTTATTGCTTACCAATCAACCAGCAAACAAATGCCATTTTTAAAAATTCTCCTGCCGTACACTAATCCTAATCCTTTGCACTCTTTCCCTTATCATCACCAATAATGATACCTGCAAACTAGGCCCTATGGAACTGCCAAGCAGAAGCCACCACGATGGAATACAAATAATCTGTACGAATTATATTTAATTTTAATAGCAATTCAGGGGAAAGGGAACTTGGTCTGACCCTTTCTCTCTCTTCTTGAGTGTAGCCTCTGGCTCAACTATTGCTCAAAGTTCAAGTATAATTCTTGGCTTAGAAGAAACTCGGCTCTGTTCTGCAGTGTAATAAAGTCATTAACTCACTCATTTTAACTCATACCAAGCATCATTCCTGAAACAGTTTAATCAATCTGAGGGTTAGGTTTGTATTTGCAGGCCAGTGAAAAACCAATGAGTTGTAGTAAGAATCCACAGGGTCTGATTCCATTCCAGTAAAGTTAGAGACTTTTAAATTATCTCTAGCTTAAATCCCTAATGTCACTACAGGTAGTCCTCGACTTATGACCACAACTGAGGCCAAAGTGAAACATTTTGTTGCTAAGTGAAACATTTAAGCGAATTTTGCCCTCCTTTTACAACTTTTTGTGCCACAATTGTTAAGTGAATCATTGTAGTTGATAAGTTCGTAACATGGTTGTTAAGTGAACTGGTTTCCCCATTGACTTTGCTTGTAAGAAGGTCACAAAAGGTGATCATGTGATCCCGGGACTTTGCAAACATCATAAATATGAGGCAATTGCCCAGCATCTGAATTTTGATTGTGTGACTCTGGGGATACTGCAATGGTCATAGGCCTCTTTTTTCAGTGCTGTTGTAACTTTAAACGGTCACTAAATGAAATTGTTTTAAGTCACGGACTGTCTGTACTTGTTGTGACAAGTTATGAAGTCATCACAGCTATTAAGTACTAAATATAACTTCCCAGAAGATTAACTTCAGTGACTGAAGAGAGTTTATTCAAAGCAAGTTCAGAAACTCCTCAACTTATAATCATTTGTTTAGTGACTGTTCAAAGTTATAATGGCACTGAAATGAATGACTTATGCCTGCTCTCTACGCTCACAACTGTTGTAGCATCCCCATAGTCACATGATCAAAATGCAGGCGCTTGGCAACAGGCATATATTTATGGAAGTTGTAACTTCCCAGGATTATATAATCGTTATTTGCAACCTCCCCAGCCAGCTTTTGACAATCAAAGTCAATGGGAATAAGCCAGACCTGCTTATGGCCTAATGATTCACTTAAGAAACTATGACCAAAAAAAAAAAAAAAAAGGGTGTAAAATTGGGTGCGACTTACTGAACAACCACTTTGCTTAGCAATAGAAATTCTGATCATTTAGAAATTCAATGGAAATTGTTGTCATAAATTGAGAACTGCCAACTGAAGCCCTTAGATCTCTACAGAAAAATGGATTGGTAACATTCTGGTAAGTAGGCATGCACAAGGAGACATGGGGAGCACATGTGCTTTGGCACTTTTTTGAAACTGGAAAGGGTGACCGGGTTTATCCAATAAAAGCTACTTTAGATGGGTCAAAAAGTTTTTTCCTCTATAAGATAGAAAGTTACATACCTGGTCCCAGGTTTCCCATTTGGATCTCTTCCCGAGAGGATTTCTTGTCTAAATGGAAAATAAAATTAAAATAGTTAAGATTACAGAATTTCTCCTGAAAAAGCAGATGTAAGGTGATTTAAAGTATTAAGTAGAAGTAGTGCAAGATTTTAGAATCTTCTTGTCAGTTTCTGCACTGTAGTTCTGGAGAGGGACGTATATAACACCATAATATTACAGCTGGAACTACATGGCTATTGTTCTCACTCTTTCACTGGTTAAAGACTCTTAGTAATTCAGGTAGTCCTTGATTTACAACAGTTCATTTACTGACTGTTTGAAGTTACAATAGCACTGAAAAAAGTGTGACAATTTTTCACACTTAAGATCATTGCAGCATCCCTCTGGTCATATGATTTACATTTGGACACCTGAGGACTGGTTTACGATGGTTGTCATGTCCGGGGGGTTCATGTGATCCCCTTTTGTGACCCTCTGGCAAGCAAAAGTCAATGGGGAAGACAGATTTACTTAACAACGGTGTCACTAAATTAACAGCTGCAATGATTCACTTAACAAATGTGGCAAGAAAAGTCATAAAATGGGGTGAAACTCACTTAACAAATTTCTCACTTAGGAACATAAATTTTGGGCTCAATTGTGGTCATAACCTGAGGACTACCTGCACTTGAGCACAACTTAAAAGAGGTTCTTATTTTTATCTAGATGGACTAGCAATGTATATATATTAACATTTCATCTGTGTTAGAACACAATAAAACATAGATGTCAAAAAAAAACCTATGTTTAAATATCAATGTCCAGAACAGACGTTCCCAAACTTGGCAGCTTTAAGACTTGCGGACTTCAACTCCCAGAATTCTCCAGCCAGTCCACAAGTCTTAAAGCTGCCAAGTTTGGGAAGCTCTGGTCTAGGCCATCCAACCACTGATGTACAGAATTGTTTATATTTTTTTTAAAAATCAGGTACTATATGCCCTCATCTTGCAGTTGGTCACGAGGTGATCTACAGTTTGACATGGGGCCCCCACAGTCACAATGAGGGGGGGGGATACTTAGCCCCATTTATACTGAGTCCTCGCAGATGCCATGTGAGGTACGAATCTTATTCAGGCTTGTCCACTGCTGACACGGCAGTTCAAAGTCTGGCATCTTTTTTGTGGGGTCATTTATATGTCTTCCTGTGACTGGGCATCCAGTGACCCATTTGGCTTTCCATTGGGAATTGATGTCAAAGCTGATGGGCAGATGTTGTGCCAATGGGAGCTTCCTGGATTTGAACCTTCCAGCTGATAAATGAGGAAAGTCAGCATCCATCATGTTCATAATTTTCCTGTATTCTCTCATTTACCCTTAAGGTAAATTGTGTTATCTCCAATAGGCTGCATATAATTTTCCACAATCCCCTTTTCATCATACTAAAAATGCCCAACTACCATTAGAGGGCAGTGCCCTTTGATGATGATTCTCAGTTTTATCTAGCTTTTCTGTCCCTTTTACAATGTAAACGTCTGTTCTGTTTGTGATATAAACTATCTTGATTTTAAAAAAAACACCACAAAACCATTCATACCATAGATACATAATTTGTATTTTGACCAATTAAGCTTTTACCACAACTCTTGGTATTACAATAACTCTTTTTAAAAAACTACCCAATTTATAATTTAAAAGCATTAATCAAGAAAGTGTAACATCCCAGAAGAAGGGTGAAAAATTAAGTTTATCTGGGAGAGGAGATCTAAAGACATCTTCCCACATTTTTAAATATTAAAGCTGGAATATAAATGTGCATTATAAGAAGCCATGCACAGCACTCAGACATAAGTTGTTTCTATCCTCTTTCGGAACCTAAATTATCTGTTTTAGTTTGATAGATTACAGACTGGACAAAAGGCTCAGGTGACTGGATTAGACAGCACTGACAACAATCTTCTTCCTTCAAGCCGTCTAATCTTATTCTTTTAAAATCCAGCAGCTGCTACAGGATCCAGAAAAACCCACTGCTAGAGTAGAACTTAACGGGCCTTAAACAACAGTGTTCATCATGACTCTAGCAGGGGAAAGATGAAGAGCCTTACAGTAAACCTTCAACTTATGACCACAACTGAGCCCAAAAGTTCTGTTGCTAAGTAAACCAGTTGCCATGTGACTTTTGCCCCATTTTACGACCTGTCTTGCCACGGTTGTTGAGTGCAGTCATGAAGTTAGTACATGTATGTATTAAGTCAATCTGGTTTTCCCCATTGACTTTGCTTGACAGAAAGTCGCAAAGGGTGATCACGTGACCCCGGGACACTGCAACCATCATAAAGACTACGCCCGTAGCCAAGGGTCCAAATTTTGACCACTTAGATCACTGCAATAGCCCTAAGGGTGAAAAATGGACACAGGCCGTTTCTCTGTGCCGTTTTAACTTTGGACGGTCACTAAATGGAACGGCTGTCAAGTCAAGAACTGCCTATTCTTCCTAGAATCTCATCAAAATGAGGGAAGCCGAATGCACACAAGACACAGTTTATGCAAAAAGCTGAATTGTTCCAACACGCTGATCACAACGGTTCTTTTCTATCAGCACAACAAAGTGTTACTGTTGGTACTTCTCTCTTCAGGTAAAATGCATCCAAGAGTAGCACTTTTCCTGGCTGTTAAATGTGTGTTCACGCCCACTTGATTGAGCTACTTTTGCACCCAGATATTTAGTAAAAGGACAAAAGTCTTTGTGTGAAAAAGGAACCAAATGCCCATACTTCACTCTCTGTTTAAAAAATACAGAATCAGAATTGCCTCTCTAGCATAAAGTACCACGAAAGCCTCATTAATATTACTGGAACGATTCTGTGAGGCCCATAAAACCATGACTACAATACAGGAATAATGCTACAGAAAACAGATGCTGTGCTCCAGAGTTTTCTTAGTACACATAATACCTGCGAGAATAACCACACTTTAGCGTTTACCTTTTTGATTTTTATCAATGAGGGGCAAGGTGCTATCATCAAAGGAGTTGCCACCCTGGCTTCTAGAGGTGTTATTCAAATTTACCTGTGGAAGAATAGGAGAAGTGTTCAATACATTTGTAATGTGTACATACTGTAGATACAGCCTGGGGTAGGACAGAACAATAATAAGTGTCTCGATCTGGGTTCAAGTTATTACGCATCTTACATAGGTAAAGGTATCCCTTGCACATATGTGCTAGTCGTTTCTGACTCTAGGGAACTGTGTGTCCCTCACATCTTACATAGCATGTGTTTAAAAAATGGAATCCCTACAGATTTTATTCCACTAGTCATTATCGACTACAGGTGGCAGTGTTCATCTCCATTAAAAGGCCATTGAGTCAGCGCTGTCCGAAGGCATTTCTACATTCATGTGGCCAGCATGACATCACAGAGCACCGTTATCTTTCCATCAAAGTACTACCTATTTATCTACTCACATTTGGATGCTTTCAAACTGCAGCTAGGTTAATAAGAGCTGTGGCAAAGGTAGTAGCTCACCCCAATGCATGGCCCTTGGGTCTTGAACCTGGGCTGCTGGCTTTTCAGCCAACAGCATCCTTAAGCCCAGCGTCTTAACTAGTGAATTGCTTATGAAAGCTATATATAAATAAATGTATGTGAATAAAACCAGCTTGGCCCGCAGAAGTAGCTTTCAGACTCAAGATCCCCATTTCCCAATCTTTCCACAACCCCATTTCGTCCCCCAGGTACCTGGAAGTCAGATTTCTTCCAACCTTCCTTCTCTAAGGGTTTCCGCAATTCTTTGTACCCCCATATGGTCTGCAGCACAAGGGCAGCAGCTCTGACTTCTCTTTCTGATCGGTTCCTAACAAGAGGAAAACAAAGCAAAATGTATTATAAAAATCTAAAATAAGCAAAGGACTCGAGTGCACCCACAAATGCTCGAGGCAGTTGCTCCCCACATGATGACCACAAGACAATTATTTCCGGCAGGTTCTGAGAACCAGACGACGAGGGAATAGTCAACCACAGAGAGTGCCTTTCAAAGGGCACCAAGTACTTCCTTCACTTGTGGTAATTCTTGTTAACTGTTTTAGAGTTATTAGGAAGCTTTGGACTGACCAGTATTATAATACTGGGTGAGTTTCCTTCAATCCTTAGCAAAATAAGTTTTAAATTCAAGTATAATGACTTTTTAAAATTGGGGTGGGGGGAAATAAACAGCAAAGGGGTGATTAAATTTTGATTTTAGAAAGTTATAAGTGGACTAAAGGCCCACATAAATTGTCTCCCCTAATCTCCCCTAGTCCTTCTTTTCATTAACCTAGACATAGTTTATGTCAAGGCTTGAAAATGCCGCCCACCCGCTCACCAAATGCGAGTGGAAATTTCTTTGGCGAGAGGGCAAGCAGAATTTTCAAGCCTTGACACAAACCAACTTTTAGTCTGCAAAATGTGAGTGGAAGTTTCTTTCAGGTGAGAAGCAATGGCAGCTCGAGGCTCCTCCTACCCGCCCAGTCATTGTTACTTCCTGATTTTACTGGTATCAAAAAAAATCTTAAAAATTGAATGGACCCACTGCCCAAGGAGCACAATCTGGCCACGTGCACAGCAGTACTGATGAATTTTCAGTGAGCTGCGCAGGAAGCCAGACTTGTCTTCAAAGGCACGAAAGCTTCCAGAAATGGAAAATCGTCAGGAGCAAGCGCATGCTTCTTTTTGCACTCACTCTCCTGAAGAAGCCGGGCTTGGACCCGACCCTACTGGAGAACTATAGGCCCGTCTCCAACCTTCCTTTCCTGGCGAAGGTTGTTGAGACAGTGGTGGTACGTCAGTTTCC
>JANHFP010002983.1:266165-277109 GCA_032468135.1 Calamaria suluensis | reverse complement strand
GACCTCCTGTGAAGGGCGATCCAAAGAGGGGAGGGGAATGCTGCAGAAAAGGGCAGCGCGGAAGGCAGGCAAGCCTGGCAGAGCTGTGGGGAAGGAATTAGGTTGCTATCTCCCTTTCCCACAGCCGGGCCATGCTTGCCTACCTTCTGCGTTGTCTTCTGCTTGCCTGCCTTCACAAGCTGGCCATGGGGACACCGGGAAGGCAGCACAGAAGACAGGCAAGCATGGCAGGGCCACGGATCGGTTTGGGGGCGTGGCCAGCCAGCGATCCCTACTGGTTCTGGGAACCAGCCCCAATCTCCGCTACCGGTTCTACTGAACTGGTCTGAACTGGTAGCATTTCACCTCTGGTTACCTGTAATGACTTCAGTGAGGTCCATATCGCGTGCCTTGCGGAGCAGGCGCACCAAAGCAGGGACGCCGTCACAATTCTTGATGGCCACCTTGTTGTCCTGGTCTCTGCCGTAGGAGATGTTCTTGAGGGCCCCACATGCCCCATAGTGCACCTCTTTCTTGGGATGGTCCAGTAGCCCAACGAGCACAGGAATGCCCTTGAGCTTGCGCACGTCTGTTTTCACCTTGTCATTTCGGTAGCACAAGTGTTGCAGGTAGGCGGCAGCATTGGACTTGACCGCATCCAAGCGGAACCCCAGCATAGCTATCACCTCGGGGAGGTCGGGCTGGCGCCAATTGGCTGGAAGTGGGCCTCCTTTTCGCAGGCTGTCCAGGCTGGCTAGGCTGCCTCTATCATGCTGTGCCAATGGGGACCAGTAATACTGGTCTCTAGCCATGTCATCCACAAGCATGTCTTCATAACTCCTGCAAACAGAAGAGAAAGTAAGCGGCCAGGTAAGCCATCTCTTTATCAAGGACACAACCACAATGCTATAGAGAAGAGCTCTATACTAGGGGTCTCCAACCTTGGCATCTTTAAGACTTGTGGACTTCAACTCCCAGAATTCCTCAGCCAGCTTTGCTTTGTTAAAGGTGCCAAGGTTGGAGACCCCTGCTCTATACTAACCTACTAACTCTCTAGTGAGGACATCTTTGCAATCAAAATTAGAAAAGACTTACTCCCTTGGTAAGCCTCAAGCACCATCTTCTCATCACTAGAGATGAACTAGAGATGCTTTGGATCTGATGTGGGCCCATATGTATAATATGTATAATGCTGATAGCTCCTTTAAAAGGACGTTAACAGCAGATATAGACGCTGCCTTTTCCAGAACAGCCTCAGGAAAATACTAATCGGCATTTAAGAGGTGATAACAGGACACAGTGAACTCAGATTCCGATTTTCCGAAGCCTGCAAGTATGCTGCCTGATATATGCTATGTAGCATGGGAGGATCTAATGGACTGGTGGCTTGCTCCCGGTTTGCGCAATCCACTAGCGCCGACTGGATGATGTTAGCAAACCCGTTCCCTCCCCTCCCGCCCACCCTGTAGTAAAGATAAGTAGAACCCACCCTTGATCTAATGCTAATGCTATGCGAGTAGGAGCCCGGAAAAGGATATGGTTCCTTTAGGGGGCTGTTGTCAGATACAATGAGGATGATATCCACCCACTAGACAAGGGGTGGCAACTTTAAGCCTATCCACCCGCTAGACAAGAGATCTCCAAAATTGGCAACTTTAAGCCTGGAGGACTTCAACTCCCACTAGACTGCCCACTAAACCAGGACATCTCCCCACTAGACCAGGGATCCACCCACTAGACCAGGGGATCTCCAACCTTGGCAACTTTAAGCCTATCCACCCACTAGACAAGAGATATCCAACCTTGGCAACTTTAAGCCTGGAGGACTTCAACTCCCAGAATTCTGCGAGTTAAAGTCCTCCAGGCCTAAAGTTGCCAAGGTTGGAGACCCCTGCACTAGACGCTTCGCTTTTGGATCTGAATAGTGCAGGCCTCCAGTCAAAGCAATACATCTAATCTCATCCACTCTAAAACCAAGAGCATTCCTAAGAGATTATGCCCTGGTAGCTATTTTTCCAGCAGCCTCTCTCACGCTTGTGGTCATGTGGCAGCAAAGAAGTCCAGCATGACCTTCCCTCCCAATCCTGGCAGAACACAGGAGCGCAGGCAGGCTCCCTTCAAACTGCTTCATTGCCCAGGAAGGCCCAAAAGTTAGCTTGACTGTATAGGTAGCCAAGCTGGCCCTAGGGGAAAAACACTTAAAATGTAACCCGAATTAGAAGTAGTTTTTCTTCTGAGCAAACGCCGTTCTAATTTGACCACTAGAGGGCAAGTAGATGTCGTCTACGCCTAACCTTTCTGCACCACCCGGCCTATTCAACCGTTGCCCCAATTATACCAAAAGCTTGTTCACAAAGCCTTCTTGTCAGCCCGGCCTCCGACACTGCAAGGCTTTCTTTGTTGTGCAATCAAGTCAGGTAGGTGAAGTTGGATGACATTTCAAGGACAACTGGGTCTCTACGTGACACAATCGAAGTGTAAATAATAACGTACCGGAACATTTTTAAGAGGCGGGCCCGGCAGACTTTACTCAAGCGCTTGAAGAATGATTAAACGGCTCTCGCTTAAGGAGTCACACCTAGTAGACTGCATGTCCTCATTATTTGATGTTGGGTGGAATAAGACAGGACAGCGCTAAGAGGACAGCTGTGCCTTCGGGTATAACAAGACTCGGTGGCTATTTAGTACTTTTCTTCTTCATCACCTCAAATCTTTAGCTTCTATACAGTAATTTACAGAAGGCCTCTGCAGGCTGCAGTATTTAAGGCTTCATTCATCCTGCTTTAGAGAATGATTGCCAGGAAAAAAAACACAAACCCCAGGAAATGCCACAGAAATAATGCAGAAATTCAAGGGGGGGGGAGCGAAGAAATTGCAAAATGATGTCACTTTTTTTAAGAGCATCAGGGAAAGAGAAAAGTTCCTTTCATTGTAATGGTGGAACAATGATGGAATGTCAAGAGATATTTCAGCTTCTTTTTCAGGAAACTCCCCTAACCAACTTTATGTACATGGTTTCCAAGGCAGCCCACTCATCCAGGCTTCCATTTTTTAAAGCCAAGGAGCAAAGATTCTACCCGAAGCGCAATTCAGCAGGTTATGGGGGGGGGAGTTTAAATATAGAGTTATTAGCATTGACCAAGAAGACTCATTGCAAAAAGAAACAGGATGGGACTTTTGACAGTCCCGTTTTAACTTTCGAACTGTCACAAAACAAAATGACTGTAAGTTGAGGGTTAGTGTAGATCCACAATCTTAAATACTCTTGTGCATTTAGTTTTTTTTTAAATTTCTTCAAGTAGTGTTGGAAACAAAGCTGTGCATGGCAGAGCTGTTCAGAACTTGGCCTTTGGAGAAAGAATTGTTTCTTTCAACTCAAGTTATTTAGAATGTTTAGAATTACTCAGTTGGAAGGGACCTTGGAGGTCTTCTAGTCCAACCCCCTGCCCAGGCAGGAAACTCTACACCACTTCAGACAAACGGTTATCCAAAATCTTCTTAAAAACTTCCAGTGTTAGAGTATTCACAACTTCTGGAGGCAAGTTGTTCCTGATTAATTGGTCTAACTGTCAGGAAATTATGTTCTCTCCTTTCTGATTGTGAGCATGGAAAGTCAGTCCAACCTCCCTCTTTGCTCAAACACAGAAGCTGATCAGTGTTAAGTACACTGTGCACTTAGTCCCCTGGTTTCTTATCGCACCTCCACATTCTTTTAAAATTAGCTAGGAGCTGCTACTATGTAAGCATGTAGGAAGAAAGCCAGGCTGACGAATTAGAACAAAAGACTGCCAACTTTTGATTCTTGACTTTTAACAGAACGGACATTCATCTGCCCTGAACAGAAGAAGAGCTAGCTAACTTTTTACCCAAAGGCCATATCAGGTCTTTGTCATTTCATGTTTTGGTTCCTCAGCAGAGTCCAGAAATTCCCCAGCATAGCACCTGTTACCCCGGCCATTTAGGCCCAGGCAGGGGCAGCACCAAGGAAATGTAGCTAAAGCCGCCTTCACTCTACATCTGCCTTAAGTTCAGAATTCATAAAGTTTGGGGATGGGGGTGGGGTGGAGTGCCTTTTTTTAAAAAAAAAAACTTACAGGTTGCTCTTTGACATTCTTGGAGCTCAGGAGGAGAACTGTGTGTTATGCCAGTTGTCTAGAAGAGGGCTGGGAAGTCCCTGATCGAACAAAGCAACCTATTTAGCCGGTAGCAGCTGCAACACGAAGCTGAATTAAAATACCTGCCAATATTTTCGCCCTCACGGTTCGAAACCCTGTGGCCCTGAAACAGTGAAATCCTTACCTTCTACCTAAGGTTGCAAGGAATTCATATCTTTCTAGTTAGTTTCCCCATTATAAGACTTGTTTTATAAAACACCCTTGCTCTTCTTTCAGCATTAACCACTTTGCTAAAATAACAGTGACTAGAGCGACACCATTCCCCTTTTTCTGTTTTAATGTGGATGTGTTTCATTAGAAATATTAAATTGAATATATTTAACTAGAAATATTAGTTCGTTAGTATTATAATACACTTTTAATAAACTTTCATTCGTTTGTTAACTATGAGGGGCTCTCACATGTGGCCTTTCATTATTTTGATTGTTTAAAGAATAACCAAATAACTTTTTAATGCTGTTTAAGTTATAACATTGAAATAAACATTTAAGAAATTATGAAATGATAGCCCACCACAAATGTGTGATAAGACACAATACATAACTGCCTACGCCAAAGCCGTACCTCTTAAAAACACAGAAGAACTGTAATATCAAAGTCATCTACACCAATGGCATATTACACTCCACTTTTTCTTCAGCAATTTTCAGAAAAGTTGCACTTTCTTTGGCAAGGCATCCCATGATATTTAGGGAGGATATAAGAGGATTCCAGATGGGTGATGTCATGTGAACTTTTTTTTGTGTGTAAATCCTGAGTAAGCCAAGGCAATTCAACAATAAATTGTCTGGAATCAGTTTGCCTCTTGAACTTTGGTTGAAAAATGTCCAAGATAAAGTACTTTGTCATAAGATAAGCTAAAAAAATAAATAACGTTGCTCTACCCTGCTAATTTTTCTTGACAGCACAAGGAACCGCCTCAGTATGAAAAGTCATACCATTGGCCTGCCTATTTCAAATCAGCTGACTCCGGTTTGTAAATGCGCTGTGAGGGGTTCTAAAATATTGCATATTGAATGGTAACTTTCAATTATGTTCCTGAAATGTTCTCTATCAACATCTGTGACAACGAAGGATTTTCTAGAAAGTATTACCGGTACTTGCTTTAGGGCTCATAACAGTAGTAGAGCTTTGTGCCCGTACATGGTTTATTTGGGGCAATAGCAGAATCTTAAGAGCTGTCACTCACAGCCGGACTACAGAGAGAAGGTTTTCTGATATCCTCCACAGACACCAGTCAGCGTGACACGCAGTCCCTGAAGGGAGGGAATTTAAAGACCTCTGAACCAGACTGCAAGCTTCCCAGGTGCCTTGAGAGACAGACAATGACGGTTAACAATTATTTTCCATCTTTCAAACTTGTCCGTACAAGATAGCCACATAGTTCTGGGTTATTTTTGAAGCCCTGCACCCACACACAGATACAGTTCTTTGCTTCTCCTAATCTCTTGATCACAGAGTGTAAGCGTAGAGTATTCTGCGCCCTGCAACAAATGGAAGCTGAGGAAGGGGGGGGGGTTTGTTTTGAAGCCTAGTATAAAGCAAACCACTTGGACCTGGCAGCTGTTCTGGGAAATTGTTTCGACGCAATCTTGCCCTCTTCGAGATGTGAACAATGTGGGAGCAAGAGGAAATTAAACCTCTCCCGTGACTTATTGTCCAAGCACACTATATCTCCCTAATGTTTTGTGTATTCTTAAGAATTCTGGCAGAATTCTCAAAAGCGGATCTCCAACATTCATGAAAAATTAAAACTAGAGGACACTATGCATAAGAGCAATGTGGTGACACAGTGGCTAAGATGCTGAGCTTGTCGATCAGAAGGTCAACAGTTCAACAGTTTGAACCCCTAGTACCGTGTAACGGGGTGAGCTCCCGTTACCTGTCCCACTTTCCGCCAACCTAGCAGTTCGAAAGCACGTAAACAAATGCAAGTAGTAAAATAGGGAAGGTATTGGTAGGTAGGTAACAGCATTCTGTGCACCTTTGGCATTTAGTCATGGCGGCCACATGACCATGGAGACGTCTTCGGACAGCGCTGGCTCTTCGGCTTTGAAACAGAGATGAGCACCGCCCCTATAGAGCACGTATGTGTGAGGGTAACCTTTACCTTTATGCATAAGAGAAATTCTTAAGAGCTCTAATGTGTAAACTACCAAATCACAATTCTTTTACAGGTTTCTTGCTCAGAAGAAATAAGCTAAGATAATATCAGAGGAGTTATGTTCCATAAAGTCAGGAGGGGGAAAAATGCATACAAGCTCACACACAGACACACAAAACTACAGTCTGGATAATAAGAGAGAAGCCAGAGAGAAAGAGCCAGCTGCAAGAAATACTCAGATTCCAAAGATCTCTGCGATCTTTATCAGTCTGTACACAGTCTGTACACAGCACAGTGGTTTCACAACTGGTGGGTAGAGGTCAAAATCCACATATATAGATTCCATTGGAGCAAATTTTTATACTAACGTCACAGGTAACCAATGATATTGTTCTATTATAATAAAGACTTGCATGTTGTTTAATCATTGACTCTGATCAAACCAAAGGGACAGCATTATTAGTATCAGTTCAATAAAGAGTTCATTCACCTCCAGGAGTTTTGAGGCATTTTTAAACTGTTGAATTATAACCCGCCTTTTCCAACAAATGAGTACTCAAGGCAGATATCCATAAAATGCAAGGTGCAATGTGAAGAATAAAAAGCAGATGGCAAAAGAAATCCTCCAAAGAGGATTGAAGTCTGAAAAACAGCAAGTTCAAGTGCCTGTAATGAAACCAGGCAGAATTTCACCCTAGTCTACTAAGCAAACATATTTCTGCTTGCTTATAAAAAAAAAAGGTCATCAGAAAAGAAGCCAAAGGAGCACCTTCTTCTATTAAGGACTTCCATACTTTGGAAGCAATATCGAAAATGTCAGGGGGGAAAGGAAAAAGGAAAGCTGGAAATTGAAAGCTTCTTTCAATAAAATTGAAGCTAATCTGCATGGGAGAGCAATAATTTAGACATTGGCTCCCATAGAACTTTATAGGTCATAACCAGCTATTAAAATTATTCTGATGGAATCACATGCTTCCAATAATGTTCCGTGGTCTAGTTGGAAAAGTCTCAGCCAACAAAAGATCTGACCACTCTTTAGTGACAGACTCAAGCAAAGCAGCTTACAGTTGTCCATGCAAGATGCAATTGAAGATTTTGGGTTATAATACTCACGCAATGTCTGCAGGAAAAGGTGCAGACTGTGCACTATTTGAAGTGCAAAAGCACTTCTCCTGACCACACAATTAAACAGATATTCAGGATACATTTAAACCGCAACTTGGAATGCCACTCAAGACAGACTAAGCCTTTTCCTACTAAATACAAGCAATATATTAGATAAAGATTTAATTTGCCAGTGGTTATTTTACCTTACTTTTTTAAAAATTTGGTCAATTTAAGGCAGCAAACAAACCTCCTGTCTCCTATTTTCCTCAAAACAACAATAAGCTCTCATCCAGCCTATTGCTACCTGCAACTTTCCTAAATTTAGATGGCAAGGGAGAGGCAGTTGATAGTCAATCAAAATCGTCCACTGAACTCTAAGCCACCTCTCACACTAATTGCCTATCACACACTCTGTGCCAGTAGCTAAGATGTCTAATAATATCCACCTCCACAGCACCATCTCAAAGAATCTCCTCCCCAGATCAACTCCCAACAAGCGTTGTCAGTTTTTAAAGCTACAGAGAAGTCCAACAGAGCTACTCATGATTCAGTTTGGATAGGAGGTGTCTCGATATACATCCATCTAGCTCAGAGGTGTCAAACGCACGTTGTCATGCCGTCGTCACATAACATATCGGGACTTTTTCCCCTTTAACTAAACCGGGTGTGGGCGTGGCCAGAATGTGGTGTGTCTGGCCCGCGGGCCACAAGTTTGACAGCCCTGATCTAGATCATGCTCATGCCATGGCACAAGGGACAGTGCCCTGGCAGAATGCCAATTCAAGTGAACTGAAGAAACAGTTAGGATTATTTTGTCATCACCCTATAAAACAAAAAGGTTGCCTCTCGCAGGTCTAAAATGGAGCCAAACGTTTGTTAGGCAAAGATCTCATGCCAATTACATCCATTCAAGCGTCGGGGAAGGCACCAAACCTCATTGCACTGTAAGCATTTTCAAGGTATCAAGGCCACCATGAATCACAGAAGAAATAATTACGGATGAGTGTTCTCAGCATGTAGCTGAGGTTGGACTAGTCATTTAAAACAGCAGTCACCAACTGGTGGTCCGTGGACTACCAGTGGTCCTTGAGAAAATTGTGGTGGCCCTCAGAAAAATTATTTTCATTTTTTATATTGCACTAAAATCAGGGGTCCTCAAACTCTATGGCCCCTGGGCTGGATACATGCAATGAGCATTTCTGTTGCTGAAGAGGCACCCCTTGACATGAGTGACATTTAGTTGGCCACGCCCACCCATCAGATCATATGAGTGGTCTGAGGGATTTAAAATTATGAATTTATTGGTCCCTGAGGTCCGAAAGGTTGGGGACCCCTGATTTAAAAGGTTACCTTCACAACAGTGGTGGGTTGTTCCCAGTTTGGCTCAGTACGCACAATCCAGTAGCAATGATGGGGTTACGTAAGCGAACCAGTTCTCTGCAGCTGCGAGCTAGGCCCTCCTGCCCGGGGGCTATTTTTACCTTTTATTTCTCCATTGTAGGCCCAGCTGAATAAGCGCGGCAGAGCAGATTGCCACACCTCAGCTGTCCAAAAAGCTGATGCGTATACGCACAGCGCACATTTGGCATGCGTGCTGGCGTGCATGCTGTAATGTGCATGCATGGAGTGCACATTTGGTGTACATGCTGGAACGTGCAAAGCACGTGTGCAAAGAGAACCGGTAGTAACACCGGTTAGAACCCACCCTTGTTTTTCAGGCTTTAAAATGCATGGGAATGACAGCCAACCCCCCCACTTAGAGGTCATTTCAGCTGTCAACCAATGGAAATGGCTCGTCTTTATTTTGTCAGTGTCAAGAAAGCATATGATGATGATAACAACAGCAATAATCCTTCTCCTGGACTTTGTCAGAAACCAGATGCCGCAAGGTCTCTAGGAGCTGGTTATTTTGGGATCTTATCTACTCAACTGAATGGAGAGAGATTCCAGATTCCTTGCAGAGGTCTTTGCTGAGCGTAGCTAGTGCTGTTCTCCTTGCCAAGATAGTGATTGGGAAATTCAGGACAGTCTTTGCTACTGTAATTGCTTCACAGCTGCCTATGTCCCTTGGCAACAGCTTTAATGACCGATGCCAACCTTCAGTTAAAGAAAGGAAGAGCATGAAGTTTCCCTGCAGAAAATCAGGGCTAACATTGTGATGTAATTTGGGAGATCTATGATTAGGATTAACCACCTTAATGTGTAAAGAAAAGTCAGCTGAGGAAAACTCCAAATTCAGAGCAGGGCTGTAAGAATGAGAGGAAAGGAGAGGATAAGCTTTTTTACCCTTCTCTGATTCCCCAATTGGTTCTCTGGCTTTCCAGAGCTGTTTGTTGCCATTTTAACCCAGAAGATTACCGGGCCACAAGGGTTCATCCTCTACTCACTTTGAGCACAACGAGAGAAAAACTGTCAATAATGTAGGGAAATTTAAACTCTCTGAGACTTCTCTGTTTCGCTGCTGCTTCCTTCTCAGCTCTGGAGGAAAAAAAAGGAATTAATATTCTCTTTGCTACCTTGGAGTGGTGGGGGAGAGAGTCCTTCTGCTTACTAGGCTTCTAAACATGTAGTCCAAAGTCTTGCATTGGTGCTACCATGACAGACTGTGGACACTTATTACATACATTGGACAATCTCGTGATCCTGACCATCAATCTTCCCTCTTGAATCTGGCTTTGCTATAAAAAGATTCTAACACTGAGCTAACCAACAATTTGGAAGGGCTTGCAGGTTTTCAATCTCTAATTTGCTTTTGAAAAGTCTGATTTTGTTATTGGCTCAAGAATCCTCCTCAACTTGATGCTCTCCAGATGCCTTAGGTTACCATAATCTAAAACAGCATGCTTGGATTAGGGGGCAATTGCTCCAAAGCTTTACTGGTTTTTGAATATTATTACATCAGGCAATTATAGGCATGGAGACTAATGGATAAATGGCAAACAAACAAGAAGGCAATTTCATCTACTTCAGACTTCAACTTAGGCAACAACCAAGGTCTATGCATACCTTAGGACCGTGATGGTGAACCTGTGCCACACAGAGCCCTTGCCAGCTGCTATTCCAGGCTCTGGTGTGTGTGCACATGTGCACGCTCTGGTTTAATCACTCGCTGCTGAAAAGGTTAACCATCACTGCCTTAGGAAGTGAAATGGTTCCTTTCAAATGGTAGCAAGTCAGACAGAAGTATTATAGAAGACAGTTTGCATGTCTTACATTTATGCAATTTACAGCAGCTGAAGACTATAACACAGAAGGAATGGGCAGGCTAATCAGATTGTGGAAATTCAGGACCATGCTTGTGAAAGACAGGCAAGCAAGCAAGGGACATAAACTTGCATTAGAGAAGGGAAGGCAGTCTGAATACACAGGAGAAATGGAAGCTGTACTCCATAATTACTACTGCATTGCCCCATTTCAGTAGAAACCACAACCACATCCTCTTTTTGGGGAATGCTTAGGTGGAACGATTTAGGCCTCTGCAGTGGATCAAGCTAGCAAATTAGGACTTTCTTTCTTTCTTTCTTTCTTTCTTTCTTTCTTTCTTTCTTTCTTTCTTTCTTTCTTTCTTTCTTTCTTTCT
>JANHFP010002983.1:231959-242481 GCA_032468135.1 Calamaria suluensis | reverse complement strand
CAGCCTTGCCGGCTGAGGAACTCTGGGAGTTGAAGTCCACAAGTCTTAAAGTTGCCAAGGTTGGAGACCCCTGGTTTAGGTTACACTTTTGTTAGTATCTGTAAGTTCAATAGAAGGTGCCTCTACAAAACGCACATGCATATACTGCTACCTATGAGATATCTTACAAGCCTGTGGAGCACCACAAGCTTTCCAAGTTTACACAACTATGGGAGGGGGGGGACAAATACATTGCACTCAGCTTTTTGCGTCCTCAAGAGAAATCAGGATCCTGCACATGGACCATGAGGGCAAGACACCTGGATTCACGTGCCAAATCTCTACACTCCAGGGATCTGCACAATTTGCAAATCCTTTCGCAACACAAAGGTCACTCTTTTCTCGGTGGGAATTTTGCAGCTGAAGTCAGGGGACAAAGAGATTGCACAGGCGCACATACAGACGTCTCCCTTCTCTCTCTCCCCCTCCTCTTGCCTACCCATTTCCTGTCACAGTAGCAGTAGATCTCAAGCTCAGAAACAAACAAACACAGAGTGCTGGATTCTGGGAAATGGGCCAGAGCATTCCAGGGCAGCCTGAACACCAATCAGCAGCCAGAGCTCCCACTTTGTCCTGCAGAACTCCTTATCTTATTAGAGGAAAACCAACCCTTGTAACCCCAACAACAACCAGGGCTCAAAGGGGACGTTTGTGTCAAGGATGCGGGCCAGGGAGGGAACAGGAGCAGAAACGGGAAAGGAGAAGTTGCTTTGTAGCCATTTTGCTCCAACAAAACCTTTGCAACAGGGATTCTGTGCTAGAGGGACAAAGGAGGATTTAAAAAAAACAACAACCCATCAACAGTACACATTCTCAAGTGATAAAGCCTCCAACGTTTTGTGAAATTCATATGGACGCTTTTGAAGGGCATCGATTCATTCCTTTATCATACAGAGACAGTTGATGCATTTCAGCATGCTTTTCGCCATTCCCCTTGCTCAAAAGGAGTCGGCTCCTTTCCCATCATAGCCTTACTGTAAACACAAATGTGCCATGTCTATCAGCAAGACATGTTTCGAGTCCTCCGCAGCTCTCACCAGGACAGTCACAGCCTGGTCTGGATGCAGATTACTCGAAGCAGTCACTAGAAATCATTTCCAAGGCCAGCAACCCTGCTGACATTTATTTCCAAGGCTGTGCAATGCCTGGGGGAAAGGATTAAGGAAAAAGTACTTCAGAGAGCCAACTGTTACTCCTGCCAGAAGCTCCTTAAAGCACCTGCATCTTTTCTCAAGAATGTGCAACAGCCCTCTGCACCTGCCATATGAATCCAGGAAAAATGAGGCTCCTTTAAAGATGGTTTTTGTTCATGTTCTGAAGCACCTTTTGGAGACTGAACTCAAAATCCTACACAACCTTATTCTATTCATGTTGAGGAAACATGTAGAAGAAAAGACAACAAGCACATAATTTTGTTCTGCCTAGTTTAAAGCTATGAATTAGATTTACAATAATTAGATTTACAATAATGATTCCATAAAATACCAGCCAGACAATCACTTCCTATTCTCACTACCTGAACCACAAACCTCTGAAAATTGATAAAATGTTTATTCAGTAAATGTTCAGGGTTACCTACTCAAGCAACTTTGGACAAATGATACATCTACATAACAGTTGATAAACTATTTAGAATGTATATACATTGGACTTTTGAATAGATATGATTACCCAGGATAGTTCTATGTTCAAACTTTGTGCAATAAGTAAACTTTTAGTCTACCTACCACATCACAAGAGTGAATGTCTCCTCTCTCTTGACAAGTAGTTTTTGAAGATTGTAATTGATGCTTAAAGCATATGTTCGTAAGCTACCAAGAGTTGCCTCTAGACAAGATGAGTGCTGCACAAATCTAATAAATAAATAAATAAGGGCGGAACCCAACTGGAGCAAACTAGAGTTGAAATGGCAAAGTATGTATGGCTCTCCTCTAGGAAACTAAAGTACCTCCAACTATGCATGTATACTATTAACTTTTGTAGCCACCAACAAAATCCATACATTTTTTACCAATAGCCATTCTTTTGTGCACCAGACTCTTAGTAATAGCATAAGATACATCACTCTGCATTACTACCTGTGTTAAACTCAAAAACTTAATTCCTAAACATATTTTCATGATAGCATTTGATAGCATTGAGGCAATACCTGCAATTTGATTGGAGGAGGGAGGGGGTTGTTTCATATTTCCTAGTTCTTAATATTCAAATAATTTGAGCAACCTATTATGTACCAGCCATGGCCCTCCACAACCGCAGAATCTTATTATTTTTGTTTTTTTAGATTCTCAGAATCTCAAAAAGGGAGCAATTTTCACTATTACGGTTAAGAACTGACAATATTGCTCTACGTGAGATGGGTAGTATATAAGTAAAATATATAACAGTATAAAATAGAAGTTCAGAAACCATAAAAGGAGAGTAGGAAACTTCAAATGTATCCAGGCTTCTTTAACAGTTCTTCAAAAATCCTTCTAAAATAACTTCACTGCTATTTATCTGTTCTCTGAATACCTCTATCTTGCAAAATTAGTGTTGAAACTTTAGACAGAGCCCTATCCAAAAGCAGAATATTACCTTCCAAACACAATCTCAATATTATATTCAACAGTGCACAGAAGATACTTGTGTTAATAACTTGTTTTTTTAAAAAAATATAGATACCAATAACTTTAATAAATATATTTAAACACAAGATGTAAGCCAAAAAGTGTATTGGTTATGATTTGAAATTTCCTAAAGCAAAGTTGCTGTCTAGAATTGTCCTAGGCCTATATCCCAAGGGGTATTATGAAACACACCTTTTACGCCTTCTTCAATTATTTGGCTACTTGCCCAATATTTTTACTTTACCTGACAGGAGACAGTATCTTATCTGCTGAAGCTATGCAATCCTTTTAACTGAGCTGGAAAGTTTCAAGATTGAATCTTGACAGCTTCTATAGTTAACAGTTCTACCATTGAATTACAGCCCTTATACCCCACACCACTTGGTCCAAATATGTGCCACCAAAGAGTTGTTTCTCCAGTAAATCAGAATAGCATGGCATTCAATTCTCCGTTCATCATGCTCCTAACATGACGCCAGAGTCCAAAGCCTCGATGTCATCACTATATGGTCCAGACCTCCACCTCCTCTCTGTATACAAGATCAAAGAAGAGCACAAACTCTACAAACAACTTGGTATGTTCTTCCGGCAAACAGGAATGGCATGGCCCAGTCTGGAACAACAAATGCTACAAGTCTATTGTTTGAGGTATACCAGAGGACTTGCACTAGAACAAGATCAAGCGTTGCTTGACTGCTGAGCTGCCATGGGCGAGGTTTCAGGCTACTTCCTCCTCAGGCGCTCAGAACTTTAAAGTAGATACAATTCAGTTCATTGGCAAGTTAATCAGGGAGCATACATCCCCATCTGATTCTTCATTTGTGCATTTAGAAAGGGAAGAACTCGCAAATGTTTAAAGTGGGCTAAGTGGCCACATATGGTATTCCAGAATGGAAATATTCATTTCTTACACCAGATTTTTTTTTCCTGAGCAGGTAAAAGATAATTATTTATAATGTTTAAGAAACACTTCCTCCCTTATATTTAAGCAGTTAATCCTCACCTCGCTTTAACTAGAGCTCTTTAACTCCTCCTCAAAAAGAGTTTAAATCCATGATCAGAATTTCTTCTCAAATGTTTATAATAAACTGCCCAGGAAATAGCCCCAATTTTATTCTTAAGAAGTCTAATTTGAAGAAATCCAGCTACTACAATTTAAATCAAAGGCATGACTTAGGCACACTTCCTGCCTAGCAGATGAAGTAACTCAAACTGCAATTCACCAAACAAAAAAAAATGATAATAAACATTGTGAAACTAAATGTTAGGGAGTTTTAGGGAGATTCTCAATGCAGCAAAGGTGAAACCAAGGCATCCCTTCTATGGACACAATGCTATCCACAAAAATAGAATGTCTCCCTGTTTGCAGAAAGTGTGAAAGTAATGCATTAAATACTTAGAAATATCTATGTGCTATTTATCCATATTCTATCCTTTGCTTCAAACTGTTTCATGCTCCATATGTTTTAAGATTCCACTCAAACTGGTTTAACAACAGAACTGGAAAGGAACAATATCCAACAGTCGAGAACATGTCAACCAGCAACAATAACTTTCTTCAGATACTATAAAATTCATTGTGCTAATGCAATAATAGATCAAATAAGTTCTCTTCTCCATTTTTTTTATCCAGGGAGCACATTTTACAATCTAAACATCCATACCTGCTTAAAAGCCACACCCAAGTAACAACCCAGCTTTTAAGAAAAGGTTTCACAAAGAGCTACACAATGCAAGATGAGATGCAGCTGCACTTTTAAAACAGCAGCCTAAACTAAATGGCTCCATAGACTCTCTCTCATTTGCCTGGGAGAAGGAAATATTATAATCCAAACAGCTTTTAAAATTCTTTGTTGTTCATGCAGAAAGGAAGCAAGCAAGCATTTCCTGGTCAGACAGGAAATGATATTGTGTTTAGAAACTTGCAGGAAAGAGAAGATAAATTTCCGACTGGATGCTAGATTTTGGTTTGCCCAAACAGAGAAAGGATGAAGGATGAAGTCAAGGAATGTACTAATCCATTCTTCTTTCAGATTGTATCTTTTAACAATTCCATTCTCTGTCCAACTCCCTACAAATCTCACTCACAGGCTTGGGCTTCTGTTTTTTCATGTTCCTCCTTACACACACCCTTTCAACTAAAAACACAAGGAGGCTGTCATCTCCAGAACACAGCACATCTCAGTCCCCACCGCCCCCATTCTCAAAAATGTAAGACTGCACCACATTTTATCAGGGCACTAAATACACAATCATGCAAAATCTTGCACAGAGGTGGACAACCGTGAGCAGTCCCAGAATTCTCCTTCTACAGCCCTCTGCCTATATTTGTGGAAAACAAAGCGTCCAGATTGCCAGTATTTTGAGATGGGGGATAAAAGAAAACTTCAGATGAAGCCCTAAAAGACACATTACAGTTAGGCAGTCAAGACAACTTCCCATTCCCACCATTCCTTATGCAGTATTTTCCTCCAAACTGATAAAGATTCTAGCTACATGCTATTTGGAGAGCATGGTTCTAGCAAGTTTGCTGAAAACTAAGGAAAGTATAATCCCAATATATCTGAAGAAAACCAAACTAAAGCCTAACCTTGTCAGCATTCCCAGTTATTAAGCATTTATAGCATACTAACCTCATCCTTCCTCTACCAGCTCTGGTTGTAAACTAAAATGTGAAACTTAAAATTGCTGCCTCAATGCCACTGTCATTATGACAAATCAGCTGTTCTACAGTCAGAGTAAAAAGAGTTGTGAATTAGTCAGGAAACATTTTCTCACAGACTTATTGCTCAATTCAGATGACATCCCATTTATCAGATTTATCAGCTACCCGAGATGATGACCACTCAAGGAGGGCATAATTAAGCAATAACTTGTGGAAGACGAAAAGGGAACAGTCAAATAAAGAGAAAGACTATCCAAATCACTTGTTTTCAGTTTCCACTGAGGGAGTGGTTTTAGAGAGATATTTAAGCCAAAGAGAAGCAAGTATTGCAGGCTTCTCCCTCACCAAGAGAAAAAAAACCCCCAGCCTGCTTGATTCATAAGCAAGGCTGTGGCAGCAACAGTACATGCAATAACATGTTCAGAAGTATGCGTGCGCTATTCCAAAAAGAAGGGAAAGGCATGTATGCTATCAGAGAGGGCTCTGATAGATGCTGAGACAAGTTTGACTTGAGCTATTTTAACCAGGCGGCGGGGAAGAAATTTGGGGAGCAAAGAGAGAAATCCATGTTTAGCATTTGCTGAAGTAATGACAAGTCTGGTCTCCGTTACTTTGTGTCTTTTTCTTGAGAAAAAAAAGTTGAGTTGATTTTCTCAGAAACTGGTGCTATTGTTTTTTTTTTCTGCTACCATTGCCCCTAGGCTGTGCGGTACATTTTCCCCATCTGAAAAGGAGTTGCTGTTCTCAGTCCCATGCAAAATTAGCATTTCTTTAAGATGCTAATTAAGCTTTAAAGATGGGTTTCACTCACACATTACATGCAGATCGACTTTCAACCTAAAAAGGTGGTATAACTTTTCAGCCAGTTGATCACAGGGGCCTAACCTTCAGCTATTCACACAGGATTATTTAATAAAAGAGTGGAGAGAAGCTATGTGGATTATGTTTTTGCTTGAAGAGGATACCAAAACTGTATTGAACTGTATGAGGTTGTTTGGCGGCCCTCTTTTTTTAACTTTTGGCTTTGTTTGGAGATTGTGGGTGCTGGCAGAAACTCTCAGTTGAAGAGCAGCAGAAGGGTGTGTCACAGGACTTGTTCTTATGTAGCCACAAAAGCAGGAGAGGCTGCTGTTAGGAGAGGCCTTTCCAATGGCAAAGAATACCGCTGGCAGTTCTTCATTCAATTATGACAAAGTCAGTTTGGACAAGCCAGCCTTCACAATTCTAACTACGCTTTTCATATATTTACCATGCGTGAAGCATGGAAAATGCCCCCTATTTTAGTGTGCACTGAAATCCCCACATTCTTCACTTAGTACCTAAATAGGTAGGTGAACATGGGCAGCCGTAGCCCAAAATATCTGGAAAGCACCAGCTTGCTTATCTCTGTTTGAGAGGAGGTAATGAGAAGAATTATCTCTAGAATTATTCTGGCCATTTTTACTTCCCCGATATCCCTTAATAACTAGAAATGAAAGCAAAGATACATTGATTAATCCATGTTGGAAGTGCTATATTAAACAGAGGCACATTTCCACCTCCATTTCTAAACCTTCCAAAATCCAAGTCAAGTGCAGATTAACTACTGATTAACTTGAATGATTGTCCTCTTTTTCCAAAGCACACTTCGGGAACTGTGAATTCAGAATTGCGTGAAGAATCTTTTTTTATCAGTACTTTCTGACTTCTCTTGTCTACTTTCTCTTTCTTCGGTTCTTGTGGTTGCATAAAGGCCATGAAATAGGAACCCATACTATAAGGGAAAGTCACCATAAGTTTATATTTCTTTACAAAGTCAATCTTAGTCCTCCCTTCAATGACTCAGAGGAAGGTAATGAGCAAGTCTGTCTCCCCTTCCTGTCTGTAGGCTGTACTCAGAATAAATCAGGAGTCCCTTGATTGACCAATATCTCAGCAGGCCCTAAATTATGTTTCAAGAATGAATGTATTATGTACGTCATCAGTAGTAATGTTGTCACTCCCAACAGGCAACCCCAATAACCCCAGTTATATTATATTCTGCTCCAGGTTTTTAGTTTTATCACATTCATTCCTAAACAAAAATAATTTAAACTCCCATTTTGAAGAAATGCTGGTGAAAATAACCAATATTGTGTTCCATTTCTTATAATGCCGTACTATATTCATTAGCTAAAACACCTGCAAAAACCCTACCCGTTATTTCACCTCTTTTACCTAAGCTACCTTCTAGCAAAACATGGTCTCCCATTTCAGGCAACTTGTGTTAAATTCACATTCTCCAGCTTGGCATTCTCCAGACACATCAATTCTCATTGTTCTTAGAAGTATAGCCAACAATTTCAATTACTGCAACGTGTGTAATTAAGTTAATTATGACTACATTCAGCCTTACTGATTTCACCCAATCTGTCTTACATATGACCAAGGCCTAGATTCAGTCCACTGTTTTGAGCTATGTGGAAGCTACTTCATCTGATAAACCTTTATAGTATGATTAGAAGCAACTTAATTTACTGAGTTCACATTATTACAGAATCATAATCCATTCACTTAATTTTACCTATTGTCAATCCAAGCCAGTGCATTTCTGTATTGCTCCTGCTACTAATGTCACAATTTAATAAAGAGATCTGACCTTTCAATTAGTCATATCAGCACCTGTTCCAATGATACTTTAATTCTTGTGGGAAATGAAGTGGGTTTAACCTAGAGCACAGATGTCAAACTCACCATGTCATGTTTTCTCCCTTCATGGAACTGGAGTGGGGTGGCCTACGTGTGATGCCAGTTCGACACCCCTCACCAAGAGTGTTAAAAAGTTAACTGGAAATAAAACTAGTCAGTTTGCAAGGCATGCTTCTAAACCTGACTCCCAGAGGATCCATATGGACTAAAAAGAGTTCAATTTACTTCCCAGTTCCACATACAAGACTGATAAATACACAGCTTTACACTTTAGCTCACTGGCCTTCCAGTCCAAACATACTGACTCTGAAACGTAGCACACAGCATTTGTGTGGCTGAGGTTTTTTCCCTCAATGTGCAATTTGATGCATATAAAAAGAATAAGCAGTTTGTCATCATCTTTGTCAAATGTGGTTCAATATTTCTTTTAAACACACAGAAGGACAGCTTCTCTACCATGAACTTACTGCTGCCCTTAAAGAAGCAAGGGCTGTTTAAAATGGAGGTAATCTGCCCCACCCCATAACGTAAGTCATGAATTCAGCATTCATATAGGTAGCTGAACTTTGCTTCCTGAAAACCTTTCATACATTTTAGATATTCAAATGTACAGTACTTAACTGCTGCTTTCTTTAACACTGTATGTAGAGTTCCCATATCATAAGGTTTACCATAAATAAGAGATAATTTAGATAAGGAAAAAGAGTCACCTTATTAATGATTTCTTGCTGGTTCCCTGTTTAGATAAAATGAAGCTTTAACTCTTCTCTCAGACATACTGGTAGTTCCTTTCTGGCACAAAAATCCCATCACCAGAAATACAGAAGTTTGTTTAGAATCAGTCTTCTTTGCCTCAGGAAAACATGTCCAAACTCAAGCACTTCATTTTCCAGAGTTTGAAATTCTGGACCAAAGTATCAGGAGTTTCTCACCACTGCTCAGTTCTCCAGCGAATGTAATCTAAGTGGCAGAACCACATAAAAAAGGTAGAGGACAAATAGGTACTTGAACTTGGATGGCTTGAACCCTAAACCACTGCCCCATATCATTAATGTATAATGTTTAGCAACAGATCTCAAGGGAATCAGAGGGAAAGTTGCCTAAGTACTAGCCAATCTGATGCTTCCTTTGTTGTTGGAGAGAATATGATTTTCTTTTACATGCATGTGTTTACACTGGGAGAAAACCAAGATTTTCAGGGTTCCAGATAAATTATCCTGTTTTGCAACTACTAAATCCACAAGCCACTGTGTTGGTTTAAACCCAAAGGAAGAAAGCTCCTCCCATGTTTTTTTGAAGTGCCTTTGTGTTCTGCTTTCTCAGAGAAAAGGCTCTTTCTTAGGGATTTGGTGGTTAAGCAAGTTTTCTAGTATAATTCCACAGAATTATCAGGACATGGAGAGAAATAGCAAAATGGCAAGAATGTAATAGCAAGAACAGGCAATAGGGGAATGCTACCTCTTCTTCAATGGCCAAATTTTTAACTCTGTCCTCTTTTGAATATGCTATTTGTACAACGCTACAAAAAGAATTTACGCTACTGTTAACATATTCCTATAATAACCGGATTTCCACAGGACTCCAAACCAGCGTTCTTTAGGAGCTTTTAATAGAAAGTCCCACCACAGAAATCACAAGCACATAAGTGAAAATGATAGCCACACCCTGTCAATCTACATGACAATTAACAGTCACCAAAACCTGGCCTCTGCCCCAAGGAATTCAGTTTTAAAAATGGGACTCTTGGAGAGAGGAACAAGAAGAAAAAGTACGTTTGGGGAACATAATAGGCAGGGGAGGGCAAAAAACGGGAGGGGAAGGAGGAAATGCAGCTAAATTACTCATAACTTCAACAATTCAGGTAGCAAAGGTTTTGGTGCTTTCAACTGTAGGAGAGCCACCTGCCCAGAATTCAGAACTACTAACAAAAAACACTGCACTACACCCCAGCATTGGTTATTTTGCAAGACATTCCAGAGTTGTTGTTTTTTTTAAAAAAAGCTTTGTCTAACTTAATTGAAGTAAAATGGGCACTTAAGAACTAGGGACTTTTACGCACTTGCAAGTTTCGCAAACGAAGGAAAACTTCTCCAGAGTTTTAAACAGAAGCACAACACTTTTAATACCCCCACCCCACCTCACCCCCGCAGTACACACCAGCAACGTTGCTTTAAGACGACAACCCAACGCAGATCCAAGTCTTTACAACACCCCCGTTACCTCCCCAAAGCCGGATGGTAGGCCCACTCCCTTCCCTCCCTCCCACCCACCCCCACTCTTCCAAGAGGAATTTATGATGCTTCCACCCAAGGAGGAAAGTTTTGCTGGGTCGGTACGGAGCTTACTTACTTCGAAGGAGGAAAGCAGCTCCGAAAAGCAGGACGACCGCCGCCGACACCACCACCCCGCACGCCCGAAGGCACCTGGGAGAAGCGAAACGGGATCCACCCCCGCACTGCGCCCTCCGCTGCGGGACGGCGCTCCCGATGCGATCTTTGCCCTCTTGCCTCCGCTCCCTTTTTTTCCCCCCCAGCCAGATCTC
>JANHFP010002983.1:171365-184600 GCA_032468135.1 Calamaria suluensis | reverse complement strand
CGGGGTGACAATCAGCTGATTCAGCTGGCAAAATAAAGGTAAATTTGCCAGGGTGGGTGGGAGGGAGGGCCCAGCTCCTGGTCGCAGAGAACCAGCTTGGTGACGTCACACCGTCACGGCTACCGGATCAAGCAAACCGGTCCGAACAAGGAGCAACCGACCACTGATCCAGTGGGAGGATAGCTGCTGAAGTATTTCAATCTCACTGGGGAGATTTCACCACAAATCTAAACAGACAAGAGCGTCCGTTGCTCCATATTATTTACTTGATCATGGTTTTGCAATCTCTTTTGTTAATGTTAAACTGAAAGCCAGGTGAGGTATCCCATCACAAACGGAAAGGCAGCATTAAAAAGTTTGAAGTGCCTCAGAAAGACGTTTCTTTTGTTCTTCCCCTCCCCCCTCCCCCCACGCCTTCTGATAGGAAAGCAGCCCTCAAGCTAAAAAAAACTGAAATAAAAATCAGTGATAAGTACAATAGAAAGAGGCAATTTTGTACAAGCCATTCAGTATCTTGCTGGGGTATTGTTCAGAAAGGTGTGCTTAGCCTTGATTTTAGAGATAAGAGGAAATTGGACATTTGAGGTCATGGAAATTGAGGGATGAGGCCTAAGAAGATGCAATGATAGCAGGGTCAAATATCTTGGAGAATGGTCATGTCTGAGAATATTACCTCAATAACCGGGGTGAAATCCAGCAGGTTCTGACAGGTTCTGGAGAACCGGTAGCGGAAATTTTAAATAGTTTGGAGAACTGACAAATACCACCTCTGGCTGGCTACAGAGTGGGGTGAGAATGGAGATTGTGCAGTATCCTTCCCCCAGGAGTGAGGAGGGAATGGGGTTTTTGCAGTATCTTTCCTCTGCCATGCCCATCAAGCCACACCATGGCCACCAAGTCATGCGCACAGAACCAGTAGTAAAAAAAAATTGGATTTCACCACTGCTCAAAAGGCAAGGAAATCTCTCTATCCTCAGGGATGTCCATAAATAGAACAGAAGTTATAGAAGTCAAAGGGCCATAAAGGAAGCTATTTGGAAAAGAATGCTTAGTTCAGCAGTAATGCCAACAATAATCTTTACTGCATAAAAAGCATAGGAGGGAATCTGTTGAGAAGATGGTTACATAGCAGGGATACAGGAGTTTTCATTTATACTCTACTTATTTCTGTATCCTTTAAATATTAAAATTGGACCTCTAGGCCTTTTTCTGGATTTTAGAAAACATGATGTTGGGTACATTCCAATATTACCTTCCTCATCAGGATGAGATTAAGAATGATGTCATGAATACTATAAAATGGGAATAGATTCTCAGTTGTACAACATTAACTACAGATACGGATTTAAGCCTTTCCAGGTATGACCTGCAATTTCTGATTATGGTTTATTATTATTATTTTGGAAGCTGAAAATTAGTCTGGAGAAGTGGTGGGGAGAATTGATAATTCAGAAGCATAATGTCTTCCTGTTAGTCTGTTTGTCTGTAGCTCTAAACGTCAGATGAAGCAGAAAGAGATTACATGGAAGCAATCCTAAAATCAAAATAGGTTGAAATAGACTGATGCTCTGGAATATATTGAAAATAAATGGGAACAAAATTGAACTTCATTAATCACACCATTCTTTAAAATGTTGGAAACAAAGAATTGCATCTCACAGTGACCAAAAGAACTAGAATTCCAATAGGAATACCATTATCTCAGCCAATTTATGAAATATTACCCACCTAAAAAACCTGAACTAGATTTTAAGATAAAAATTATCCAATAATCTCAACTCAAACCCCATTCCAAGCAAACTTTTGTTTAGAAAACTATGCAAAATGGCAACTTCCTAATCAACCAAACTAACCAAAAATACCAGTTACAGAAAAATAGAAGGGACAAGTCCTATAAGATTGAAATTTGCTTCCCACTCAGGTCTAAAGCAAAATTATTTCATAATTGCCAAAACTTAACAATCATTAAGAGCTCAGTACTTGAAGCAAAACATTCTGGAACAGCAGGTTCTGTTTATGCGTTATAGGCAAACTTGTGTGTGCTGTGTGTATGTGTGTGTGTGTGTACCCCAACCCCAAATCATCTTGCCTAGGATAGATGACCAAAACCATGGTGCCCTTGAACATTTGGGGTGATAGTACAACATGGTCACTTATTCTTATCTAAAAAATGAATTTATTTTAGCTGAGTGGGATACTATTCCAAATAGTTTCCAAACTATACAGGTTTCCAAAATGTACAGTTTTCCAAAGAAAGTTTTTGCGTCCTATTCCTGTGATCTACTGTTAAATTGTTTAGTTTGGTGAATGGGGAAGTGGTGCTAATTTTGGAAATATAGGGGTTTGCCTGGAATGTGTTGGGAAATGTTTTCATGGAATGTTTGAAACCTTTTTCATCAATGCCATTTATTATATGTGCCTGTGAATTTTGTTACCTTGGCTAGACGGACCATTTTTAGACCCTACAGATTTTTACTGAAAATATACCATAGTTTTCTGATGGAAACTTAATTCTTTTGGCATTAAAATCTTCTGATGCACTAGGTGTCTGGTGAGATTCATTGGTCTGTCTGGGTAGGAGGTAATATTTCTAACTGCTTCCTAAAATAGTGATTCTTATGTGAAACTAGAACTGTAATGTGAGCTCTTTTGGAGTCATTGTTTTCTTAGTACACATAACTGCAGAGTTTTGTCTGTTTTACAGAAAGTGTGTCAGACAATTCCTCCTTGTTTTAGGTATAGTATATTTTAAGGCATTAAAAGGTTGGAAGAAGGCATAATTTATTTAAACACTCTGTACAGTGACTCTGGGCAGAAACAGTTACAAATAGAATACTATGGTATGTTCCCTTTTTTCTAAAATTGCTTGTTCCAGTCTATTAAATTCCATTCCAACTTTTATATCAACCTGAGAATTAGTTCAAGTCACATGGAGAGGATCCAGCTCCATATTTTCCAAAAACTTCACTAGATCCTGTTTAAGACACTGTTTGCTGTAGAGAAGAGTGCAGAAGAGAGCTTGGAGTTCAGGTCAAAGTCGTTTTTTTCCCTTAGCTGGGAGAGCAAACCTTTATTTTGAAGAAGTTTGGAACTGAAAGGTATTGTATTTGTTGTGTGAGAGAGAGAAAGAATTGCACTGTGCCTCTCCATTACAGGTGAGAGAAGAGAAGGTGGCTACCTAATAAGGTGTCCAAAGGAGGACAGTCCTTCTTTTATAAGTTTTGTCCTCTCTCTAAAAGTGTCCTTCTACATGCCCTCTTTTTCAATATTTGAAGACTAATCTGTAAATCTCTGTATTTGATTGATGCTGATCCGATGGGTTGCATGTGATGGGACGTATTTGTATTTGATATTACGATTCATCAAGGCTTGGTAGAGTGCAGCAAAATACAATTATGAGACGCATGCACTCCGCACAGGAGAATTGCTTTGAGAGAGTGCGCCGCACACAAATGACTTGTGGGGGTTTTTTCCCAAAAGAATTTATTGGTATTTCTTGGGGTAGGGAAAAAGGATAGGGAAAGGTTTTACATCCATTTGATTATACAACGTCTTGTTTTTCGAGATAAAAAGGCATAATGCACAGTATGTTTATAACTTTAAAGCTTATTTTACATTTTTAACTTTCAGTTGGCTAACAATAGGAAATTTCCTGCTCTAGCATTTTCAAAACAGTTACTAAAATACTTTCTTAAGTCCCCAGCTTTCTAATTTCTATTTTCATAGTCAAGCACATCAAACATCTTATTTGTCTTGTGATCTTAATCTCCTGCCTTAATCTTCACTCTTTCCTTTGACCTTGCCCCCCTCCTCTTACCCCCCCTCCCAGCTCCTCACAAGTGGCTTTGTTTACTTCTTACTGAAACACAAGATGGCAAACACACACACACACACACACACAGAGAGACACACATATACATACACACATTAGACTCACTTCTTTCTCAGTGAATGTCCTCCTCATTGTAAAAAAGTTGGTCACCTTATACATAAGGCTGGTTTTACAATCAGGCAAATTCAGAGGCTCATTTTGAGGAGCAGGAACTGGAAGGTTCATGCAAGGGGCATGCAAAATGCTGGCAAGCTTTGCTTTGCCCTCCCCTCTTCTGCTCTGTGGGAGGAAGTTGGTTTAAAGGAAAGTTTGTTCAACTGTCTTGATGTGCTCTTAGTGAACTACAAAAACTTCAAGTTAGGAATTGCCTAGGACCGTGATGGCGAACCTATGGCATGCATGCCACAGGTGGCATGCGGAGCCATATCAGTGGGCAGGCAAGCATAGCTGTGCTGCACATGTGCATGCTGCCAGCTGATTTGCAGGCCTTCTGGGCCCACTAGAACTCAGGAAACAGGCTGTTTCTGGCCTCTGGAGGGCCTCTAGGGTAAGGACCCTTTCTAGGAGTCTGGGGAGGGCGAAAACGGGCTTCCCCTCCCCCAGAGGCCAGAAGGACAGTCCCACCGGAGGTTGGCAAATGGGCCATTTCCGGCCTCCAGAGGGTGGGGAAGCCCATTTTTGCCCTCCCCAGACTCCTAGAAAGGCTCTGGAGCCTTCAGAGAGCGAAAAGCAGGCCTACACTGCCATCATGTGCCAAATGTGAGGGGAGCGCGGGGGTTGCGCATGTGGGGGTTGGGGTGCATAGAATTATGGGTGTGGTAATGCACATGACACCCCCCCCCCAGAATCCCCTCACATATGGCACGCGATGGCATAAAGCTTAGCCACCACTGGCCTACAATCTCACACAGGTGTGTATCCAAAGTGGCTTACTGTTCCTTTTCCCTCCTGCTGGTTTTAACAACACTTAACAACAACAAGATTAACAACAGATAATCTTGCAAACTGATCTGCAGCACAAACCTGTTGATGCCAATATTTCAAAGTAGAAAATTGTAGATGCGGGTTCACAAAAGATATAGAATAGAATAGAATAGAATAGAATAGAATAGAATAGAATAGAATAGAATAGAATTCTTTATTGGCCAAATGTGGTTGTACACAAAAGGAAACTGTCTTGGTGCATACACTCTCAATGTACATAAAAGAAAATATGCTTTCATCAAGAATCATACGGTACAACGCTTAATGAGTCATAGGGAACAAGTAAGCAATCAAATCATGTTAGGAAACAGTCAGTATAATTCTTAAGGATACCAGCAACAAGGTTACAGTCATAAGTGGGAGGAGATGGGTGATGAGAAGATTAATAGTAATGCAGACTTAGTAACTAGTTTGACAGCATTGAAGGAATTATTAAGTTTAGCAGAGTGATGGCGTTTAGGAAAAAACTGTTCTTGTGTCTAGTTCAGTGATGGCTAACCTTTTTGCCATCGCGTGCCAACAGTGGGGGGTGCCTGGGGGGTTGCGCATCTGAGTGCCCACACCCATAATTCAAATCGCCCCACCCTCCCTAGAAAGGCTCTGGAGCCTGGGGAGACTGAAAAAGGGGCCTTCCCCACACCCCCAGGCGCTCCAGAGGCTGGAAACAGCCTCTTTCCCGACTTCTGGTAGGCCTGGAAGGTCCGAAAATCAGCTTGCCAGCACCCGCATGTGCATCAGAGCTGAACTCGGGCAACACTCATGTGCCCACTGATATACCTCCGTGTGCCACCTGTGGCACCCATGCCATAGGTTTGCCATCACGGATATAGGCTTTCAAGGGGTCTTCAAACTTGACAACTTTAAAGGCTTGTGGACTTCAACTCCCAGAATTCCTCAACAAAGCAAAGCTGGCTGAGGAATTATGGGAGTTGAAGTCAACAAGTCTTAAAGCTGCCGATTTTGGAGACCCCTGATATATATATCAGGGGTCTCCAAAATTGGAAGCTTTAAGACTTGTTGACTTCAACTCCTATATAGGCTCTTGGGAGGCGGTCAAAGTAGGAAGAACACGGCCAACGCAGGAAACACCAGCTCCTCGGATCCCGCTTGTGGCGCTAACAAGGTTGGGGTGTGGGGTGTTATCCCTCCTGTTTACGCCTTCTGGGTGAAATGTGGGACACCGGGGGAGCCCCGAGGCCCCACAGCCAGGAGTCTGGAGCATGAAAAGGCCCGCAGGCACACGCCGAAGAAGCGGCCCCAAGAATCGATGCATGCCACAAGGAGAAGGGCCGTGGATCCCCAGAGGCCGATCTTACCCAGTCGAAGTCGCAGGAGTTCCCGTCCTCCCGCTGGCTGGGCAGTCCGTGGCATAGCGGCGGCACCTTCCGCACCAACAAGAAGGCTGCCGAAAGGAGGAGGGAGAGCGGGTAATAAGGCTGCGCCAGCCAGCGGCAGAGCCCAGGCACCGAATAAAACAGGGCTAACAAAGGGGCCAAAACCGCCATCTTCACCTCACGCCGACCGAGATTCCGCCGCAAGACGGCCTCCCTACCGCCCACCAAGTCCCCCCCTCCTTCTTTTGCTTTTGATTGAGCGGTGGGTGACAACGTCAATCAAAGGAAAGGCGGGGCTCCGTGGACAAAGCCGTGTTCTTATTGGCTGGGAGGGTATATCGCGCTGAAACTCTTCAGAACGGCACCCGAGGGACGGCTTTCGCTCTCTGACGTATGGCGTTGACGCAATTCCGCTCTTTAAAAGTGTGTCGTTCTGCTAAGCAACCCATCTAAGCAACAGTCGAGTTCCAGGTAAGTTAGCCAATCCTACGAAGAGGATGGGTCTCCGCCTTCCAGTGACGCCAGAGCAAACGTAAAAAAGCGTCGGATGCGAAGCCAATAGGAGGAGACTGCGCAAAGCACGCCGGGATGATGGAGAATTTTTCTGTTCTCTTCGGAGGGACAGAACCTTCTCCGTCTACAACAGCTGCCGCGCTAGGCTTTGGCCCAGGAAAACCTGGAGGACCCGGTACTGGACAGCCTCCTGTACCAACGGTGACTCCGGTCGGAGAAGAGACAGCACGCAAAGCGGCAGCAGCCAGCGGTCCTTTCTACCTAATGCGCGAGTTACCAGGTAGTGACTTGTAAAGGGAGCTCTGTAACCAACCGCCGCCTAGAGGCGGGCGTTGCTTTTCTGGTCAGTGCTGCTTGACGGATTTCATACGTCACGCCGGAATGTGCCAATGGAATGGCTCGCTGCGGCTGATGGGCAGTTGCTCCGCCTTTGCGGGAACTCGGGCCCAGCACCTGTACAGGCTTGACGGCTGGGCTGAAGCTCCAAGTGGGTGGTGACTCGCGTGACTGGCAGTTGCTCGGGCCACTGAACGAGCCGGGATGGCCTCGTTTGCATATCTTTGGCGTCCTCGAGTTAAAAGCCATCGAAGTTTTCTTGTGGGAGACGTGGTGGGAGAGTTGTGTGTCTTTTGTGCGAGAGTAAAGGCGCCTATGGCCGCTTGGTTTCCTCCCGCAACTATTGCGGCTACAAGGCCCTTCAAAAAACCGCCCTCCTCTGAAATGTTCAATCCATTTTAAGCCATATGCCTAGTAGCCACGCCTGTCCATGAAATTTCTTATCACTGAAAATAAATATGCCACGGGTTATAAAGTTAGTCTTTTCTCAGGATGCATCCACTTACGTAAGCTGGGCTACAGGTAGTCTTCAACTTACAAGAGTTCATTTAGTGACCGTTCAAAGTTACAACGGCACTGAAAAAAGTGACTTATGACTGTTTTCCACACTTATGACCGCTGCAGCATCCCCATGGTCACATAATCAAAACTTGGACACTGGCTCATATTTATGACGGTTCCAGTGTTACGCAATCCCCTTTTGTAACCTTTGGACAAGCAAAGTCAGTGGGGAAGCCAGATTAACAACTGCAGTGCTTCACTTAACAACTGTGGCAGAGAAGTCGTAAAATGGGGAAAAAATTATTTAACAAATGTCTCAGCAACATAAATGTTGGGCTGTTGTAAGTCAAAATTTGTGCAGTGAGAAGCAGGTTCATTGTCCCAGGGCTGTGGGGAGACTTCTTTATAATGGACTTGGCTTTAGAACTTCCCTGGACATCATAATTCCTGTATTTGAGTTATAATTGCTAACTGGACTAGACGATTTATTGCTAGAGTGCTTTTCTGTCATTGCCACTTTTTTATGCAGCCACTTATTTAAGTGGCTACCTCAGCGACCTTTTGTAAATATGATGGCAATTAAAGAAAAATCCAACCAAATTTATTTGTGTGACAACAATGCATTCCAGAGTGATATTACCATTGGCATTGCTGCATAGGAGAGCTTTAACTAAAAGATGGTAGCTGCTAGAGACCTTCACAGCATCTCTCTCCCTCTTTCAGTCACATACTCAGTAAGCAGTTTGCTTCCAATTTAAGAAACAGATTAGGGTCACTAAATGAGGAGGGGGGCGTATGTTTTACTTGGGATTTTTTAGATTTAATGTTTTTATTGATTATAGTGCATCAAATGATCTTATGGATAAGGCCAGACTGTAAATATTTTAAATAATTCAATTCTCAGTGCTAGTATTTCAGGTCATATAAAATAGGATTTGTATCATTGCCGCTGTTATTTACAGAAAGGACCTGGTTTCAGAATCAGCTTCTACCAAACTTCAGGGATTTCTTTAAAAAAAATATCTGTGCTGTTAATTAAGGAAAACGATCAGTAACATTGTTACTTTACAATGTTGTTCATTTCTTGCCAGGTACCACAGAGCTAACTGGAAGCACAAATTTGATCACCCACTACAACTTAGAGCATGCCTACAATAAATTCTGTGGCAAAAAGGTGAAAGAGAAACTCAGCAACTTTCTGCCTGATCTGCCAGGAATGATCGATTTGCCAGGCTCACATGATAACAGCAGCTTGCGTTCTTTAATTGAAAAACCTCCCATCTGCGGTAGCTCATTCAACCCTATCACTGGTACCATGCTAACAGGGTTTCGTCTCCATGCTGGCCCGGTGAGTTATGTTTTGGATGAAAGACATGTTGTACTAAAGAAGGTTTTAATTATTTAACTGTTGAAGATAGGAAGAAGTTCCAGGCAAAGGATAAAAGAGATTATCCTTAAAAAAGGAATTATTGAAACTTTCTTTCACCTGCTGCAAAGTTGGTATCATGTGAAAAAATCTAGCTGAACTCCAGGGTAAACTTATATTTATAGAACCTGTACATATTTATATTTCATATTTCTAAACTATCTCCCTCAAAGGAGGTCTCAGCATATGATTTACTGAGTCATCAAGTTTGCACAGTACAGAGAAACAGGAACCACAATGGCTATGATAGCACAACATGTCTAGTTGTGGTTCACAATAGAAAATGATAAATCCTTGTTAAAATTATCAACTCAAACAATCAGCAGATCTTCCTTTGTTGATATATTCGTCTTAGCTATTGGATTGGTAAAAATGGTAATTCTCTGTGATAAATATTCCTAAGAGTTTACGACAGATCTGATCATAAGGGGACCCTGTATCTGCATTTCATGTATTTTATTCATTAGCTTTATATCCTGATTTTCTCTATCCTCAGAACAATGTGAGAAGTTTGGTCCGAGGAAAAGTGATTAGTCTAAGGTCACTCAAGTAAATTTATCTAGCTGAGGGTGTAGGTTTTCATCAGAGTCTTCCTCACTCTAGTTCAATATTGGACTGCTATCCTGTGCTGGTTCTCATTTTGAATTCAGAAGGCTTTGCAATGCTGCATTTATAAAATTGGAAGCTGGAAATAATGACAATCTAGATTAGGGATAATTCTGCTTTAGCACCAAAATCCTTAATTTGCAATAGACACAAACACTAAGTTGAGTGAACATATAGGTGGCCCTTGCTTAATAACTACTCCTTCAACAAGAGTTAAAATTTATGATGGTGTTGAATGAGTGCTACTTACAACTGGTCCTCATACTTATGTTTACAATGTCTGGCCAGTCACGATCCCAGTTCACAATTATGACATCACAATGTCCCACAGTATGTGATTGGCATTTGCAACCTTCACTTCCAGCTTCCAACAAGCAAAAGTCAATGGAGAAGCTGGCAGGAGGTTGCAAATGGCGACCATGTGATGTTGCACTTCATAACAGCAATCAGAAGTGCCAGAACTGTTGTCATGTTTTACAAACACATCACTTAGCAGTGGAAATTCTTGTCCCAATTACCATTGTGAAGGGAGGACTGTTCTATACTACCTGTAGTAGAAATTTTTCTAATGGAAATTTTGATGGGGAATACTATTTGATTGGCTTGCAAAAAAAAATAAAATAGACCGGTAAGTCTATTATATGTTTTCTGCAATAGTGCTTAAGAAGTTCATGTGTTGATGTGCCTTTCTGTTTGTTACACCAGTTGCCAGAACAATGTCGCTTAATGCACATCCAGCCACCTAAGAAAAAAAATAAGCATAAACATAAGCAGAGCCGAACCCAAGACCCTGTTCCTCCAGGTGAGAAGTCTGTTTCTTAGACTGTCCCCCCACACATCTTGCCGAGATAGAATTTTTAAGTCTGATAGCCTAAATTAAGTCACTCCTTCCTTCTAGAGCAGGGTTGTCACATCGTCATGGCGACGTTGCATGATGTATCGGGACCTTTTTCCCCTTTGCTAAACCAGATGTGGGCGTGGCCAGCACACAACTCATCCGGCCTGTGGGCCGGGAGTTTGACAGCCCTGTTCTAGAGCAAATACATTCTTTAATTGCTCTCTCTTATTTTACTAGAAACACCCTCAGATTCTGATCATAAGAAAAAGAAGAAAAAGAAAGAAGATGATCCTGAAAGGAAAAGAAAGAAAAAAGAGAAAAAGAAAAAGAAGGTAAGTTTGGAAAATATTTTTCAGCTGTTGTGCTTGATATTTATAAGTTTATTGCACAACAACAAAGTTAAGTACTTTGCTTAGAGTTTGGCATCACATCTAAGATAGGTTTTTTGGGCCAAGAAAATTTACATGGCTGTTTTTATTGCCTCTGGAATTTCTTATTTGTGTCTTGTTGGTTTTTTTTTAATAGAATCGCCATAGCCCTGAACATCCAGGTGTGGGCAGCTCACAAGCCAGTAGCAGTAGCAGCCTCCGGTAGAGTTTTACCCAAGTTTATATTAAAGAGAATTCTCCATGAAATGCTACAGACAAATTAAGAGGAGGAGGAGGAACAAGGATGGGAAAGCCACAGCTACCTTGTATATCTCCCTTTCACCCTTTGGAGCGGTATATAAAAGATTATATTGGATGGAGCTTCAGGACTTCATAGCTTTCTCTACAAAAGACACAGACTTTGCTTAGGACATGAAGGCTGATGCCTTTATATGGAAATTATGTGTATTGTTTTGTGTTTTGTAAAAAAAATGATCCTGACAAAGTTGGGATATGTTTGTCTCATATTTTAATTAAATCTCTGTTGGAGGAGATGCTAATGATTTGAAGGAATCATGACTATTGGACTTTTCCTGTGTTGTATTGCAAACAGTTCTGAATTATTTTGCAGTAAATAAGTTGAGGGCAGAAATTCCAGAAGTTGCTTGAGATGTAGGATGGGTAAGTAGTCTGATAAAAACACATTATGTGACTTAAGCTATTTTGGCTAGAGGAGAAGAAAAGACAAAATTTTAAATTGGCAGGAGAGACACTATAAGGTTCGATTTCACTTCCATGTTATTAGTTTTGTGAGGAGTAGATCTGCTTTAGAATAACATGAACAGTTAATACAAAGTATTGACCAAAATACATGTAACATTAAAAGATGTCAATAGGAAATGATCATCTGTTCATTAGAGGACAAGATAGTTGCAAAACTCTTTTCTTCAAGAATCACTTATTAGAGATTTTTCTACACATTATCTTGTTTAATTAAAGAACTAGATTTATTTTTGCCAAGAGGAAGGAGAAATACATTGGGAGATTTCAATTGAATATATAAAGCTATTTCCAGGAACCTATTTCTTCTTCTGTTAGCATCCTTTCCTCTCTTTGACCTCACTACCTCATTACAAATATACTGGCAAAAATTGTTACTTCAAACCATCAAATTTGTTTCTTTCTTGATTCTAAACATCAGAAAGAATGATAATCTGGCTTCATTTTAAAACAACTGGGGAAAATATGAAGCAAAAATATCATGGTTGGGAAAGATTTGCTCTTTGCTTCCTCTTCTTGCTTGCAAAAGAATAGTAAGGCTTTCAGCCATGCCTCTTATGATCAATTTAGTGTAATATAGGATGCCCCTGCAATTTCCTTCAAATAAAATTGTGATTGGGCATTTAATATAGGGATAGTACTGTACATGGGCAACTAGGCAGCAGCTAGGACTCCTGTTTTGAGCAAAAAGACAGCTGGGCATTTTCATCTCTTTCCACATTCATCACTAATTTTGTTTCAGAGAAATAATAAAACAATTACAAAAATAGCTGGGATGAACTTTTCCCCCTAATATTGTGGCCTTGTTTTTAACCAAAGAAAAGGGTTGGAAAATACTTTCAGGGACCTTCCCTATCATATTTGGTTATTGAAAAATTGATTGTTGAAAAAGTTTCTTTTATAGCACTTGAAAAGCAGATGGAGATGCTTGGGTTTACAATATTTAAAAGTTTTCTAATGTTTTCTATATTCTAAGTGACTTTTATGCTCCTAGCTTGCTTCATCCCAAAATAAATATGTTCCATGAAGTAGAGAAATTGTTACACCAATTTCGTGTGCAAACTGTTATTCCTTGACTAATTGGCTTAAAGGCTCAAAGAAGGGTAGGTTTAGCAACTGATGTATCTTATGCAACAGTCTTAAACTTGGTTATTTATGCTCATTCTTATATCGTTCGTTGATTCAGATAGGAAGTAAAATAATATAAATATTTTTTACTGCTGGATATCAGAGAAGAAAGAAGGAGTTTCCTTCTTTCCTTCCCGCTACCTGTTCCCTCTTGAATTGATAGTAGCTATTTAAGCAACTAGAAGGTTAATTCAAACTTACAATCACAATTGTGAACAGCAGTTGCTATACTTGACTCTGCTTTGTGCTAGGTCAATGATGGCTAACCTTTTTGCCATCGCATGCCAAAAGTGGGGGGTGCCCAGGGAAGTTGCACATCTGCGTGCCCACACCCGAAATTCAATTCACCCCACCCTCCCTAGAAAGGCTCTGGAGCCTGGGGAGAGTGAAAAATGGGCCTTCACCCCTCAGGCCCTTCAGAGGCTGGAAACAGCCTCTTTCCCAACGTCTGGTGGGCCTGGAACACCCGAAAGTCAGCTGGCCAGCACCTGCATGCGCATCAGAGCTGAACTAGGGCAACGCTCGCGTGCCCACTGATATGGCTCCGCATGCCACCTGTGGCACCCGTGCCATAGGTTCGCCATCACGG
>JANHFP010002983.1:134659-162705 GCA_032468135.1 Calamaria suluensis | reverse complement strand
CTCGGCCCCATTCCCTTCTTCCCGGGAAGGGGCTTTTCGAGCCGCTTGCCAGCTGATCGGCGCTGACAGGCGGCTCTGACAGATCCCGAGGCTGGCGTCCCACGGAGGAACGTCCTCGGCGAAGCGCGGAGCTACCGGAAGTCCTCGAGATCAAACATTTTAATTAGGAGTAAATTCCTTAACTCTAGCTTGAAGATTAGTTATTTAATGAAATTAATTTGTAATCAAATTCAAGTTCCCATATTACATGATATTGTGATGAAACTAATTTAAGTATATAAGGTAAAATAAAACAACGCATTGTATATGGATTAGTTCCAGTGCAACTCTTGAACCGGATTATATTGGTGATTATTTACCAGTCCCCAATCTTACGGAAAGTTATAGAGAAGGTAATGAGGCTACAATTTTAGAAGGCCCTGGAAGAAAGAAATTGTCTGGATTTCTATTAATCAGGTTTCAGGCCTGTACATAATATTGAGATAGCATTGACTGTACTTGTGGATGACCTCTGAGGTGGCCGTGCTGGCCTTTTTTAAAAAAGATATTCTTTATAAAATTTTAACACACAAAAGAAAAACATAACATAGCTGAGCATGGCCTTTCTTGAGTTTTTTGTACTACTGACCCTTCTGAACCAACTCAAGGGTTGGGAATGAGGAACACAGTATTTAATGGCTTTCTTTCCTTTCTTCATGACTTCCAATCTGGGGAATGGGGAAGATTGAGTCATAGATCGCTTATATATGGAGTGCCTCCATGAAGACTTTCTCTCCGTTTCCTATTTCATATATATGAAGCTTTTGGACAAGGTCAGGTATTGGGTTAGGTATCTTCACCATACTGATGATTGCCAGTTATTTATCTCAATTCATTGAAGTTTGTATTTACCATATACTTATGTTAACATTGATTTATATAGTCAAATTCAAGAGGTCCTAAAATCCAATGCCATTCCACTTTGTTTGGGTTGAAGCCTCTTGTTCCAGATCACCATAGCCTCCAGTCACTGGAACCAAACTTTTTACAGCAGAGGTGTCCAAACACAGCAACTTTCAGAATTGTGGACTTCAGTTCCCAGAATTCTGGAGTTGAAATCCACAAATCTTAAAGCTGCTGAAGTTGGGACACCTCTGCTTTACAGCATGTGACTAGCAAAGGACAGATACACTAGAGCGTTATCAACATATTGACAATTCCTTACCTACCCTTCATGTTGATTCATGTAGATGTGAGGACAGTGTCAATCTCTAATGCACCCAACACAAGAGACCCATGAAGCAAATGTGTCCTCCCCATCAACATCAACCAGGACTGACTTCAAAGGAGAAGCTACACAATTATGCTCTCAACTCCTAACCCTTGGAGCCAGAAACCTGTTGGTATCAAAACACAAGAGATCAAGGAGAGCAAAGACAGCTGCACTACCCCCATAGGTCATCCATGTGATAAATGCTATTTTACTCTCATACTGTGGATTGAAACCAAGATGAAACTGGTTTGGATAATCTGCTTCATCCATTGGTCTCTGAAGCTGCAAGGTAACCACCTTCTCAACAACTTTGGCTAAAAAGGGAAGATTAATGACAGAAAATGAGCCTAGGGGGTGGCTTCTGAAGCAAATAATGGTGGAACTGTCCTCTCCCTCACAGATGAAATCACATGACCCAGACTCAAGTACTCTCCTGGACAGCATTGTCTAGTCAACATGTATATTAATCTAATATTAAGGTGACTAGTTACAGCCCCAAGAAATGCTTACCAACTAGGTGGTTACAGTTATACTCCGAACTAGGGTTTTGGGAATACCAGGCTTCACAGAGATTTTGTTAGTTCTAGATGAAGATGTAATACCCAAGACAGAATCTGTGCACAATTCAAGTCCTTATATATGCCAGAATCTGTGCACTATTCAAGTCCTTATATATGTTTGTAAAATAATATTGTCCCTGTTCCTGGACTGGGGGACTGTATTCAGTAATTCACATCTTCATTATTTCTCAATTGGTCTAATTCAACATGCTGTCTACGAGACTGTCCAAAATGCAGCAAAACAACTATTTATGAGTACATCTCGGCACATTCATGTAACATTGCTAGAGCTGCATTACCATGTTTTCCCGAAAATAGGACCAGGTCTTATATTATTTTTTGTTCCAAAAGATGCATTAGTTTATGTTCCGGTTAGGTCTTATTTTCCAGAAAATAAGGTACTAAATGAACCCAGCTGGCTGACAATCTTAACTGGGGATTAATTTTGGGGTGGGGTTTATATTACGAACATCTTGAAAAATCATACTAGAGCTTAACTTCCAATTGGGTCTTATTTTCAGGGAAACAGTATTTACCAATGGACTTCTGGCATCATTTCAAGGTGTTAATAGTCACCTATGAAACCCTTTTTGGCACAGAATGGGCCACAAGTGTTTATGGGACTGCTTCTCCTGCAAGAACCAAAAGGGCTAGCATTCTGTAGATCCCATTAAAAATGCTTTGTAGGATCCAGAAGGGATGCTTTCTCTGGCAGCTCTTTCTCTGAAATTCAGTTGTCTCAAACCCTGTCAATCTTTAAAAAGGACCTTAAGTTCCAATTCAGTCTGAGGCACTGGCTGAATTGTAAATATACCTGTTGGGCATCTGGTCCCACCATCATATGCTTTATTTTTTTTTCTTTGTTAGATGTCTTTAACCCTTGCTGATCATCCAACCACCTAGGAAGTGGACAGTCATATCAATGAAATAATAAATTAGTAATTCTTTATTGTTCTAAAGACAATTCAAACTGCTATATTTGAAGACAAAATATATAACAATTTTATTGATTTTTTAATGATCTTAAAAATTTAATAGCTTTTACAGCATCATCTACTTTCATAGTTCCATTTCTCTAGCCTGTGACATGGTCCAGTGCATTAAATAGAGTGGAAGCATTTTATTGGCTCTTTGTCAATCAAATTATACATGCACATGTTTCGGCAATCATTCACCAAACCATTCTAGGAAAATTCATTCCATTTTAGCACTTTTCTGTCTCACATTACCTAGTTAATCACTTTTTAAAGATGTCTGGTGAATGAGGTTATACAGTGTTTGATTAACTCAAGTTCACATTTTTAGTATTCTGAGTGAATTTTGCTCTCAACAGAAATTGTGCTTTCAAAACCTATTTTTTCATTCGTAATATATAGTTAACCCTTGGTTCAGAACTAAGGTTAAATTACATGAATAATCAGAAATTCCTAATCAACAGATTTGCATGTTTTTCCATGTGTAAATAGCCATAGTGGGGGTCAAAAATATGCCTGCACTGTAAGGAAACCAAATTATTTTTTGTTTATGGTTCCAACAAAAAACAGTTTAGCCCACACATTGTTTAAATTAGAAGGTAAAATGTCACTGGTGTCAGTGGAAAGGCAAGGTGGTGTACAGTTAAGTCCTTGTTTTATGATGGCAAACAGGTCCAGAATTTCTCTTGAACAATGCAGCTATAAAGTATGGCATCACTTAGACATGGTTATCCCTACAGTCAGCCGATGTCATTAACTGAATCCCATGATCATTAAGTGAGGAAACTTCCTGCCGATTCCCACAACCAAAGTCAGTAGGAAATCTGGCAGGAAGTTGCAAGTCCCAGGCCTGCAGGCTGGAGGAAGGAGCAAGAGCATGTGCAAGGTTGTGGAGACTAGTTGGGGAACGTATACTAGTCATACATGTGGGTTGCGAACAATGCATGAGTGGGTGAGGCACCCCACAAGTTGGAAGTGCAAGAGGCACAGTGATGATCATGGAAGGTGCATGAGATGCATCCAATGAGAATCACACACAGGTGTGAGAGAATGCTAAGATGTGTTGTGGGTCAGGGAAGGTGCATGGGTGGAGGAGACTTATCCCAGAGACTTGTGACCCTCCCTGCCAACTTCTCGACTGGCTTTCTAAGGAAACGGGAGGGCAGCTTGCAAATAGCAATTATGTGATCACGAGTGCTTGGCAACCAGTTGTGTGAATGGGTTGCCAAGCATCCAGATCATCATCATAAGACCACAAATGGACGTGCTACCAGTCAGAATGGTTGAGGACTATTTGCAGTGCTTAAAGTGCCGCCACAGGTTCAGAGAACTCCATACAATATGTATTCATGTTCACCATCCATGAACTGCAGTGGGGTGACTTTGGGACAAACTTTCACAAATTTGCTGGTGTGGATTGAGAGGAATGTAATACGTATCACCTTGAATTCCTGGAAAAAAGGTGGGCCTTAAAGCAAAAAAACATTTCAGTGGCACAAAAAAATAGTCTGAAGAATTTATAAATTCTTCCAGAGTTTTTGTTTTGCTTCTCCCTTTTCCTACTGGGATTGCTCAGTTTTATCCTCAACTTGATTTGGATTTGAAAAATGCCTTCTAAGACCTTATGTCACAAGAAATTTGTTATTTTAATGTGCCATAAGACTCTTTGGTATTATCTCATTTGTATTCTAAAGTCTCAAAAACGTACTTGGCTGAGCAAGGTTCCTCTCCTACATATAAATTAGCATTGCATTTTCCTAACAGAAATAACCTCTAAATAGGATTAGAGTCTGAAGTGAAGTGAAGCCAGATTTAACAATAAATTAGAGAAGCATCTTGATCAGTGCTTGACAGGTTTCCTCACTGGAAGTTAGAAAGGCATTTTTTAGGCATAGAGGATGAATTGGTTTTGTACCTGAGCTGCATCCCCCAACCTAAACCCCTAATCATTATAATTAAGCGCTATGCTCTCTAGGGATGAATGTAACAAATCTAGAAGCACTAAGCTGGCAAAACTTATTACCTGAAAAAAACCCATTAGGGGCCTAACCCCTGAGGCAATTAGAAACTGTCTGAAACAAGATCTATAATCTGGGTTATAAATCCCAGGTTACTTGATAATTGACTGCGTAATTCTTGGGTTGTAAATGTTACAATGCATAGTCCTCACTTACCTGTTCAAGAAAACCATCTGAATTAGCAGAATGATGGCAGTTACAGTTGGTAAACTCCAGAAACTAGTGATCTACTGAACAATTCTGGGCCTACTGCAAGCAACAGTGATGACCACCATCCACAATGTTCCAGTTAACAAAATAAAAACTACACAAGAATAGAGGAAGTGGCTCATTGTATTCTTTTATTCCTCATTTTAAAATGGCTAGTCATAATAAAAATAAAAGTGTGGCTTAACGGAGGCCACAGTTTAGATATTGCCATAGAGAAAGATTCAGTAGAGACTTAGACCGTTGGATTCTTGGGTTACTGATTTCTACTGCCATGGGCTTTTACACGTGATGAGAGATTTTTGGCATATGAAAAAATATTGCTTTTTGGTTAGTTTCTCTCTCTCTCTCTCTCTTCTTTCTCTTGCCCAGTTTGGGAATAAAGAACTGTGACACCACAAGAAATTCATATGGAGCATTTCATAAAAGCAAGGTAAAAACACAGGAAACCACTTGGGAGGATTTACCAAATGCAAATAATATCTCCACACAAGGGACTCAGGCCTACTGCTACCCTTTCCATTTAGCACCTCAATCCAAGGCTGTAATGATACATAAATGAGTATTTCACATGCTTCCTGGTTTAGAGAGAACACCGTTTGCTCTCTGGGCATCGTTTAGAAAGAGATCTGCCTGGATATTGAAAAAAGTATGAACCTAAATTCTTCCCTAGTTTTCTGAGACCTTCAGGAAAAAACATACTTGTGGGAAAGTTTTCCACACCAAAACCCAAAGATAATAGAAGTGGTGCCTTTGAATGCTCCCTCCTGGAACAAATCCACCTGCTCATGCTTGGCCAGAGGCAGGGAAAACCAGCCCGGATCAAATGTCCTATTGGCATTTCTTCAGCCCTACTGGGGTAGTGGTTTTGCAGTGGTTTTCACTGAAAGTGAACCAAATGGCTATTCTGCTCTATCCCACCAGATTCTCCTGAACATGGTTTATACATGGTTTCCTCAGCCCCAGCTGACGAAGTTATGACCAGGCTTGCCTCCCTTACTTATGGGTAGATATAATTTCTTTTTCTTTTTATATTTATATATTTATAGATATTTATATATACACACACCCAGTAACTCAGAAGAGGAAAAATATAGAATCCGTAGTAATAATAATAAAAAATAAAATAAAAATGATCAAACCCTACCGCACTAGGCGAGCAATTGCACAAGGTCCACAAATTTAACTGTTCTGTTGGTAGCAAGGCAGGCTACAGCCTGTACTCTCTTCTGTGCGAGGAGGCCGACACCAAGTCCTTCCCTTCACTCTCAGCAGTGTGCAACAAACTGCAGTCTCTTGGTGACTGAGAGGGAAGAGTGCAGGCTGTGGAGGTGAGCAAGGCCGAGATCCCATTGTAGTGTTTAGAAACTCTGATAGTTTAGTTTTAAAAGGTAATTGTCCCCTCTGTTCTCCCCACCCACCGAAACCTGGATTTACTTCTTTATTTTTAAAAGTCCATGCATGTGATGGAGCAACCATTTGCCGAGCAACATCCCTGTCTCCTGCTCATCAGGGACAGGACGCTTGGAAATCAGCCAAAGAGGAGTAGACAGTGGGGAGATCAGCTCCTCATACAGAAATCTCATATGTGGTCCCCCCCACTCCAGAGACTTTCTTGACTCCTCCTCGAGTGGGACTGTTGAGAGGTGGCTGGCCAGGGATGGGTGAGGTTGAGCCCAGAGTCCTGGGCTGTCCATTAGACTTGCTGTAAGAGGGTCTCATCTGCACCTCGTCTCTGGGAAAAAGGAAGGATACAAGGGCATCAGGAAGTGAGCACTCATTCAATGGAAATGGAGGATGCCTCACACGCAGATAGCTTAAGGGAAGGGAAATTTGGAGTACATGTTGGCATTGCCTGGGATGCAAAGGGACATACAACAGCAGTGGATTGTCAGCCCACAAAGAACTGACAAGGCAATAGAAATATTTTAGCATCCTAGGACGATGAAGCTAAACACAGAAAAGGACTTTACGCACTGGGAATTCCACATTTAGCCAAAATACAGCACTGTATGGAAAGGATAAACGAAAGTGTACTACAGACAAAAGAAAAGGTTGCAGGAAAGGGCACATTTATCAAAATGGCTATTTCTTATAACTTGTTCCATCTGCTTATTGAGTATGGCCTCAAAAGTATCATAAGAATACACAAGAAATAGGGAAGAGGAAGACAGAAAAATAGGAAGAGGAAGTGTATCACTTACAGTGTTTATATATATGAGGTAGTAATCAGGCAGGCAATATAAAGATTCAAGCATCTCATATGAAAGCCAATGACCATCTCACAAGACCCACACAGCTCACAAAAAAGGAATGTGATACTATCAGCAATGTGCCCTGCATTGTAGAGCTAAGGGTGAGGGAATGGATTGGTTCACACACTGGAGAATGGGAAGGAAAAGGGAAGGAAGAAAGGGACAGACGAGAGCAGACACTATCTGTAGATCACTCCCAGCCGTTTCTTTCAGATGTTGCTGGAAGGAATCACAATTATCTTGGAATCCTTTGCCAGAGCAGTGGTGGGGCAGATCTAAATGTGGTTCATCCTCCACTAAGTCAAGGAACACTTAAAGAATGAGACAAGTGTCACTTGTACTTACTTTGGTGCCAGTAAAGGCTGCAAGGCCACCTCCTCAGTCTCTGGGACGACAGCCTGAGGCGACTGTTTTTGGCTGCAGTAAGACATAGATTTGCCCATGTGGGAGGATGAAAGCTGGTCTGGTGAGCCCAGCATGCGCACCCTAAGTGCATGTGTTGGTTCTGGTTTGCCAAAGCGAGGTGCCACTGGCCGGGTGAGTGGGTTTTTGCCCAAAGGTGAACGTTTTGACTCGTCCGAAGAGGAACTCGTTCGTGGGGCATTGCTGGACCCTGGTGTGGACTGTATCCCAGAGTCCCCTAGGCCCGTATCTTCCTCTTTGGCCAGGGGTGGTGGCATAGATGACTGCTGTAGCAACTTCTCCCGTTCCTGCATGGAAGCCACAATATGGCGCGAAAGATTGTCATAGCGGACGGGTGAAGAATCACGAGGCTGATGGTGCTTGGGTGAACCCGAGCTTGGAAAACGACTGTGCAAGTCAGCCTCCCGCTGTTGAGCAATACGGGCCGAAAGAAAAGGAGATGTGTATCCCATGAGTGGGTCTGGCTCTGAACCTGCCTGCACCGACTCAAAATCGGGGCTATCAGATGGCGTGAGAAGACTGTCATACGACAAACTCCCATTGCGTGTCTGGTTCACCAAGCTCTTGTAAGATGTGGAAGTAGTTCCTTCGGAGCGGATTGACTGAAGATGGCCCATTTCGAAGCCTGTGCCTTGAGCTGACTTGAGGCTGGAAGAGCGGGAACCACTGGATAGAGGATCAAAATGGAAACTCTTGCCAAAGGTGGGTGATCGAAAACTTTCTGGTTCCAGACTTGGTTCTGAGCGGTAGCTGGGGTTTCGGCTGCTTTCAATGATAGGCGTTGGCTCCTTCAAACTGTCTCCTCGACTTAGCTGTTATTGGGAATAAAAGATACCGGAGTCATTCGATAGCTTCCTAGGCTCTACATAAGAACTGAAAAATAAAGTATGTTATCTGCTTCTCCTATAGGCATATTAGAAGGAAAATAATTTTCTCAATACAGAGATTGAAAATGTGCAAGTTACTCAAGGTACATGTTGTAGTAATTTACTTACTGAAAATCAGCATAACATAACACAATCCTAAATATTGATCTAGGATACTTATATTTAAATTCTACCTCAGCTGTAAATGCTGTGGATGAGATGTGTTTGGTTATATTTCTAAGCCCAGTATTTTATTATTATTTAATCACTTCATAGGGCATCAACATTGTATGTTAAGCCAGAATACAATACTATTTTTTTTAAAAAAAACCTGTTAAATAAAGCATACAAAACCTTGAAATATTTCAAATGTTTTACATAGCTAGTCTGAAGATGAGACATCCTATATTACCATTTGGGTGGAAGAGAAGGTGGAAGAGATAAGTAGACAATTAGGGGAGCAAAACTATGGAAAAATTCTGGCTGCTGCAGCCAGACTGCCTAACTTGGCTTCTGATGCAATCACGGTTAACATAAATTTAAAATTAAGCAGGCAATGATTGACTCTTTTTATATGGTTAATAACAGCTGAAATTTTGTTAATTTGTTTGTTGGAGTCCTATCCCACTTTCATTCAGAAGCTTGAGGGGTACATACAAAGTTTCCTCTTCCTTGGAAGTAAACTGCTAGAATTTAGTAGAATAGCTTTCCTTGTCAAAAGGATGGGAAAAAATGATCACATGACCCCAGGAGAATGCAACTGTCATAAATATGTGCCAGTTACCAAGCTTCTGAATTTTGATCACATGACCATGGGGATGCTACAATGATCATAAATGTGAAAAATGGTCACAACTCATTTTTCTTATGAGTCACAGTGGTTAGAATGCACCACTGCAGACTACTTCTGCTAACTGCCAGCTGCCTGCAATTTGGCAGTTCATATCTCACCAGGCTCAAGGTTGACTTAGCTTTCCAGGCTTCTGAAGTGGGTAAAATGAGGACCCAAATTGTTGGTGATAATAGGCCAACTCTAAACCGCTTAGAGAGGGCTGCAAAGCACTGTGAAGCAGTATATGTCTAAGTGTTATTGCAAGTGCTATTTCATGGCCATTGTAACTTGGAACGGTCATTAAATAAACTGTTGTTACGTTGAGGACTACTTGTAAATATTTTTAACAGTTCTGTATTTCTGACATAAAAGGAAGTATTTTATAGAGCAGCAATGAGCAAAAAAATCTCTGGAAAGTTTTCATTAATGCTCTCCAAATCCAATGATTAAACAAGTCTACTTCTCAGTTCTAATTAGATTAATAGTCCTGTTCTGAAATAAGAATTATATTTATATATGTAAAGTATTCCCCTATACATTATTCAACAGATGACTATTTTGACTCCTTGATCCATTATTTTTTCATCTGCTCCAATTAGTATGTCTCAGAGCTCTAGCAAAAACTAAGGCAGATCCAACAGGTCTGCCAACTTACCACCACCACCTTATAAAATGAACATCAATCAAATTAAGGCGTTATAGTCTCAAACCAAATTCCCTTTCCAACACCTCCTGCTGCATGTTCATCTACCACAGTTTATTCTTTATGCTAAGCAACCTTATTTACCTTGGCACTGGTGGAGTGAGGCATTGCAGCTGAAGCACTGCTGCTACTATAACCAGGTCGATACTTATACATGGTTGGAGTTGGAGGGCTGTCCTTACTTAGCAAATTGCTATCTGTAAAGAGAAAAGGAAAACAATGTGGATGTCCTAAATGTTTCAATGTCACCCTGGGTATCTCCTTGAATCCTTGTCCAAGTGCCACAGATAGCAAATGAGAACCAAGTTACAGTAATCTGTGCCGAAGGTTAAGGAATCAACCAGGAACTAAAATGTGCACAAAGGGTAGAGATAAAAACAGGGCAACAGGAATGTTTTCCTTTCTATGAGATCACATCATAGGTTATAATTTATAATGCAAATGCGTACATTTTCAAAAGAAAAGAAAAAACTACATATGAAGTGTTTGAAAAATTACTGAAGAAAAAACCCAAGAATAACGTATGGGTATAATAACTAAGTTTTACCCATACCCATACACACGCACGCACACACTCTCTTCAGGTTATATAAATGTATTAGAAATATTTATTTGCTTATCTATCATGCCCTTGAATATTATATTTCTCTGTCTCTCCCTCAGTTTTCAGCACTGCTGGATGGGAGGCGATAGTACTGATCTGAGAACTCAAATGAAAACCAGCAAAACAAAGTGCTGAATACATCCACCCATATTTTCCTATATATTATTATAAAACACACAGATGTATAATATAGTCCAAATAACAACTAAGATCATATCTTCGAATTACTACAACAATTGAGCCCGGAATTTTGTTTTTATGTAATGTAATGTAATGTAATGTAATGTAATGTAAATCGTTATCGTAAATAAAGTCATCACGTGACTGAACTCGATTTTACAGCTGGTTTTATGACAGTTGCTAAAAAAATTAAATGGTTATTAAATGGTAAATGGTTATTAAGCAAATCATGTGACTGCTAGTACGAATCCAGATTGTCGAATGAGTGTTTTTTGATGGAAAATGGCAAAAAATTGTCACAAAATGCAATGTGACCATGGGATCCTGCAACCAGTCATAAATGTGATGGGTTATCTCAGTCATCAATGCAATCATGTGCAATCATGCAAGGGTGGTGCGACAGTCACAGCTTTGAGGACATTTGAGGTCTTAATTCTTTTTCTTTTGAGAGCGGACATTGGAATTTCATTTTCATGTCTGCCATTGTGTACACAGAAAAGAGACAATAAATGTTGTCTTGTCTTAACAGACCTTGCCTCAGCAGCATTGTTAGCTGACCCACTAATTACTTCAAAACCAATCATTATGTTTTAAGGTCAACAGCCTGGTCTTGCAGCGATGCAGATGCTGTTTCCCTGATAAGGACAATCACCCAGGCACATAACTGTCTCTCTCAAGCAAATCCCTCTTACCCTCATTGGTGGCCAAGGTTAAATGTGTCCTCAGACCTGTATAGCGGCTGAGGTCTGGTTTTGGTGGTGGTGGCGGTTCAGCATCAGCAGATTGGCTCTCTGTTACTTCGAGGCTTCCTTTGGACTGCAGAGAAAAAGAAAGCAAAGCACACTGGTACAATTGGAAAAATGGCAGGAATCAATGTTATGAATATTGTTCTTGGTTGGATAAAGGTGGAATGCCCTTAAAATGACCAAATTACTCCTCCAGCATTTCCACAAATGCTTTGTAAATTGTACATGCATCTGTTGCTGGATGAGAAGTGAAAAGCAAAAACTAAATGATCTAAGAGACAACTTTTATGTTTTATTGGTTACACAGGAGGGAAATGTACAGTAAGTTCAAGTTCAACGCTTGGAGAAGCAGAAACAAGGAATAACGTTACTAAGGAACAATGCCTAAAGTAATCATTTGAAACCTACTCACACTGCCAAAACCCCGAGAATAAATTGAAGCCACTGCTTGTGCAGCACTTTTATTTCCTCACCTTTGTTCTCTTCAGTTCAGCCTGGATACCATTATCCATGATCTTCATAGCAACCTGTCCATCTGATATTTCTGGCCGTAAGAATGGAGGCCTCACTAATACAGTCTGTTCTCCCTTTGGCCGCCCAAGATACCTAGTGAATAGTGAAAAAGGGTTTAAGTAAAGTATAGTAAGACAGTACTTTTAGTAAATTATTTATTTACCTGGCTTAGCAAGGCAGTGTAATGTCAGAATAAAGTTTGAAATACATACATTTTGCAATTTGAAGACATTTGTGTATAGGTAGACCGGTCATTTATCAACTATCAGAGTTATAACAGTCGCCATAAAATGTGCCCAGCCTCAGGGCTTTTTGACACTGGCAAAAACTGCTTGTTTGGCAGAATGAGTTAACACTTGGCATCAGCTACCCAAGCCCTGCTGTGCACACTCCACACCTCAGCAGCCACCTGCAGAAAACCCTTGCTTCCTCTTCCACCCAATAGCAGCTCTTATCTACCTGCTGGCAAGCCACCTGGGACTTGCAATTTCCTCTTGGCTCCCCTGCTGACTTTATTGTTTGAAGCTGGCAGCAGGTTGTGAGAAGATACTTGCTTAAAGACCCATGATCCTTGCTTAATGATGGCAACACAGAACTGCAGGGATGAGGTTGCTAAGCGATATGGTCACATGAAATTGCCTTTATGACTATCACTTTTAGTGACAGAAATTTCAGTACAACTGCTATGGTAACTTGAGGATTACCTTAATATTGTTTTAAAGATGTAGAAAAATGATGGTAATTTATTAAATTTATATGCTGTCAGATTCCTAGTTGTACTGGTGGTTTATAGTTGTTAAAAAAGAGAAACAAAGAATAGTACAAAAACAACGAAGGAGCCAAGGTGGCAAAAAAACCACACCAAACTAAACTTGGCAGTTTCTAGAAGTAACTAGAAGTAATGAAGAAAGTAACAGATAAAATGGCTGCTATATAAAATTACCCTGTAATTCCAATAAAGGAATAACATACAAAACAGGATTATACAATAGGAAATGTGTTCTAGCCTTTTGTCTTTCCTTCCTTTTGTAATTGATCTGATGGCAAGACATTGCTTTTCTGCACAATAGTTTATTTTAATTTAATTTTATAAATGTGAAGAAATGAATACACAGAACTTTAGTACCTGTAGATTCTGATTCATTACAAAGTAGATGTATTGGGTGCAGAAAAATAATCTAAATACAGCTGCACATTTAAGCAACAAAAACATATGTCTATTGAAAACTGCACCGTCCTAATATATTTTAGATAGTGACAGACATTGAAAGGAAAACTTGGTTTTATGGTAACTCATAGTCTTCCTCTTTAATCTTGCACAAAACTAGTCCAAAAGCAAGTTGCAAGTGAAGGCCTCAGTAATAATAGCACATGTCTTTAATTAGGAGCTAGTTAGAGTTCCTTATTATTCTAAAGTGAGAGCCAGTTAATGTGGTTAAGGCATCAGATGAAAAAGTAGGAAACTGAGTTCTAGTTCCACCTTAGGCATGAAGGTAGCTTGGTGATCTTGGGCCGGTTATCTTCTCTCAGCCAAGCTAGCTTTGTGCCTAAGGTGGAACTAGAAACTCAGTTTCCTACTTTTTCATCTGCAATGGCAAACACTTCTGAAAACCCCAGAGTTTCAGAAAGGTATTTTTACCCCAAGAAGTAGAATGCTTGGAGCAGTAATTCATCTTCTGCTCTAGGAAAGTCTTAGTTTAGATGACCAGAGTCAGAATTTAATTGCATTCATTAATTTGGAAAAAAAGCCACAGGCACTTTAAAAGAAATCACTCCATCAGCCTTTATACCAAATTAATACTCCTACTTCTTTAGATACTGATCGGCATGTACCCCTTACAATCTACAAGGGAGAGGAAAAACACAGCTGCTCTGTCAAACATCAGTTTCCCCAGGGAGAATCAGAGATCCTAATTCAGGAAAACAAATACGATGTGGTAGGCATCACTGAAATGTGGTGGGATAATGCTCAATGACTCATGCACAACATTGGAAAGGATGTAATTTATTCAAAAGGAGCAGACTGAATAGAAAATGTGGGGGCGTTGCACTGTACATGAAGAAAAAAAATATACTGAACAAAAATTCAGCAGAGAATGGAAATCCTATAAAAAGTATCTGGGTAACAATAAAAAGAGAAAGGAAAGTGATACCACAATGGGAGTTTTTCACAGACCACCTGGGTAGGGACAAGAAATGGATGAGGCCTTTCCCTATCAGATGATCAGGCTTTCACAAAGGCAGGTGACAGGGATAATAGGGGATTTCAATTAGGTCTAATAAATTCTTGTTATCTCTTACTGATAATGTTGTCAAAAAGTGGAAGAAAGAGCAAGCTTCTTTTGGTTATTGTGGATTTAATCATTACCAACAGAAAGAATTGGTTAAAAAGATGAAGGTAGCTGGTACCTCTTGGGAAAATGAATGTGTTATCCTTTATTTGTGATAACCAGAAAAGAAAGAACTGAGAAGAGTCAGACTGCATACTATACCAAGATATTAAAAAAAATACAGGTAGTTCTTGACTTATGACAATTAAATCCAAAATTTATGTAGCTAAAAAGACTGTTGTTAAGTGAGTTTTGTCCCATTTTACAACCTTTCTTGCCGGGGTTGTTAAGTGAATCACTGCATTTGCTAAGTTAGTAACAAAGTTGTTAAATGAAACTGGCTTCCCCACTGACTTTGATTGTCAAAACGTCACAAAAGATGATCACATGAACCTGGAACACTGCAAATGTCATAAATATATGCCAGTTGCGAAGCGAACAAATTTTCATTACATGACCATGGGGATGCTGCAACAGTTTTAAGTGTGAAAAATGGTCGTAAGTCATTTTTTCCAGTGCTGTTGTAACTTCAAATGGTCACTAAACTGATGGTTGTGTTGTAAGTAAAGACCTGTAGTGTGATGACTGCAAAACCATTTTCAACTCCTGGATGACCAGTGAAGCTCCAGAAAAGAGCAATTTTTTTTACCAGTTTCAAAAAAGATGAGGGAGGCAGAATTACAAAATGACAAACCTGTCAATTTTAGCACTGCTGGTTGCCTTGAGGACCAGATGGGGGGTATTCCAGGCTGGAGGTCGCTGGTAGATTTGATGGCAGACTCCATCCCCCTGTTCTCTTGCTCTCTCTACCATCCTTTTATGTTTTCTTTTGCTTACAATATTGATGTATTATTCTCATTTTGTTCCTTTGTCAGTTTACTTATTGTTCTATTACTTTACTTCTCTTCTGTTTATTATTGTAATCTATCTAGAGTAGCATCATGGCAGGAGAGGCGGCAAATAAATTTAATAAACAAATAAAATTTGTAATCTATACTAGGCAGGTTTCTCAAGCAGATGATCAAATAGCATGTTATGGGAGGTTAATAATTAACCAAAGCTGCCTTTGTTACAACAGATCATTCTGGACGAATCTCATATCCTTCCTTGACAGAGTTACCACCTACCACCTTAGCAGATCAGGGAAATGCTATCAACATACAATGGAAGCCAATAAAAAACCAATGCAGTGCTCAAAGCAAAGATGCATTGGGGATCTTTGCTTTGGATGAACAAACCAAGGCTGAATCAATGGAAGCTTTCAAGTGGTAACTTTAAAAGCAACCCATGTTCTAATCTGGGTGAGTAGTGACAACGTCATGAATCACTGTAGTAAGAGCCTCTTGCTCCAGTTAATGCAGAAACTGTTGTATCAGCTAAAGCTAGCCAAATGCTCTCCTGGTTTCCACCTACTCTTCAGGCAGAAATCACAGATCTGTTCCTTCAGGAGTAGTTCTTTCAGCTATAAGCGATACCGCTGGTATTGCCTGAGCACCCCACTGGATAAACAGTAACTTTGTCTTGGTAAAATTCAAAGTTTGTTTGTTCTTTCCCATCCATATTGTGAAGGATGTGGAAAGCAAAGCACTATGAACAATATTAAAGGAACTAGGATTATTAAAAGGCAGCTGTTGGGGACATGCAATGTTACTCTAGTCTCTGAAGACTGAAGAGTTGCCTGAAGAGTTGTCATACAGAAGAAAGCCAGATTTCTTCTGTTGCCATGAGCTGGAGAATACAGGTAGTCCTTGGTTAACAACCACTTGTTCAGCAATGGTTTGAAGTTACAACAACACTGAAGAGTGGTGGTTACAACCAGTCCTTGAAGTTCCAGTGGTTCCCAGGGTTTAGCACTTACGTGCCTACAGCATCTTGTGGTAATGTGATTGCAAATAGCAACCTTCCCAGTTTCCCACAAGCAAAGTCAATAGGGAAGTGGGCAGAGAAGGTTGAAAATTGATTGGTAACTCCCCCACCCATGCACCTTCCTCCAGCCCTTCTGCAATTATGCCTTCCAACCACGCATACAAACTCACCAATCTTTACTGTGCTTGTGCCACACCTCCCTGTCCCTTTGCATGGTCTTCCCAAGCCTTGCTGAGATTGTGCCTTTGTGACTTGCACAACTATGTGTGCTCCCTCTCTCCCTGGCAGTAGCTACTTACCTACCGGCTTGCTTACAAGACACCTGAAACTTGCAACTTCCTACCAGCTTCCCCACTAATTTTGGTTGCTGGAAACCAACAGGAAGTGGTGATGTTGTTACAGCTTAAAATCCACAACTCTTGCTTAACTATGGTAACAAGAGGCTGAAGAACTTGCTCTCACTGAGTAATGCAGTAACATGATGTTGCACTTTATGACCACATTGCTTAGTGACAGAAATTCAATCTCAATTGCCATTGTAGCTCAAGAACTACCTGTAGGTTTAAATTATAAGGTTTAAATTGCTGAATTATTCATATAATTAACCATGTTTATGGAGATTCTCAGTTATCAAGGTCATGGCTGTCCCAAAGGTGCTTTTTTAAGAGGCAACTGGATTTTCTGGTTCAGAAGGTCCAGTTGTCCCTTGAAAAAGCACCTTTGGGATAGTTAGCCATGAGAAATTTCCTCTCACTTTTCACACTAATAGTGAAGACAGTAATTGTCATTTCTACTCTTCTCCATCTTACTTTGGTGAAACAGAATTTACCTGGGAGCTGGAGAGCTGCAGAGGACACGACTGACATTCTTACAGCAGCCATTGGTAAATGGGTTTACCCCACCTCGGAACTTGCCTGTAACCTGCAAAGACCAAAAACTGGTTAGGCAAAATTCAGTGAAATGAACAACAAAACAAAATGGGAAATACATACTTGTTCGTTGGTGGTGCGACCTCTGGCTACTAGTACCACATGGAATCCTGTAAGGCCAGCTACAGGAATAAAGAACAAACCAGCCACACACATCACGGCCATACTGCAGCAAAGTCAAGGACCAATACTGAAGGATCACAATTCATTTCTTATCTGGAGATTCATTTCCCACCTGATAGGTGGCACTGTGTTAAGCAGACCTAAAAATTCCTTGCCAGGGTTCATTTCTACCAGGGAGGTCTTTTTTGGGGGGAGGGCGGGAATTAAAGGATACGTAACAGCCATGCGGATTCCAGAGAGATCTTCCACTTGATATAGGACATAGAGTAAACCGAAACCAAACACACCCATGATGTGCACTGTCAGTGAGAGCAGGAACAGGAAGAAGTAGCGGTAATTGCGTCTTCCTATGCAGTTGTTCACCCATGGACAGTGATGGTCAAATTCCTGCCATAAAAAAAAAAGTTAGGAAAATAATCCCTCTAGAAAGCCAGGCTTAATAATTAATAAAACCATTCTAAACTACAGCACATCTGACAATTCAAGTGTTTATTTCTTCCATTTGTGATAGAATGAAGAACATAACTCTTGTAAGAATGGTATAGCCACAATGAATTCGTAGATCTGATTGACTTTATGACTTTCCTCTCTTTTCACAAATTCTGTGTGTTTGTGCCCGTATAGACAGACAGATGAGTTTTGACATAAAGCATGTCAGGATATACATTCTTCTATAGCCGCTCTCTATACAGCTTGTAACATTCTAGACAATTTCCCAAGCCTCACAAGCAGAAATAACAAAGTTACTGAACATGTTCCCAAACATTGCTGTTGAATTTCTCAGCAGATAACTTTTCCTTGCTTTAGCTCCAGTGTGGAATTCTGAAGTGTAACAATGTTCTGTCTACCCTGACTATAATAAAACAACTGGGGACGGGTATGACCACTTTTTGTCAAAGGCTCTTGGAATGCTTCCCTACTTGGCAGATGAATAATTTCCTTCAGACTCTGTTTTAAGAACTGCATTCCCCTGCCCACCCCCCATATTAGCCAGTGAAAATATTAATGTCTCCCTAGGTTTACATCTGAGGCAATCCATTTTCCATCTCTGTTTCCAATATGCCTTGGCAAGTCCCTCCCCATCATTTTGGCAAATGGATTTTTGCAACTGAAGGAGCTTTCCTTCCAAGATGCTTCAGAGCTATCCTGCTATACACCTTTAAAACAATCCTTTTTGGACCCTGCCAGTCTAAACCCTACTCTGAACGTCCACAAATTCCCAATGCTATTTTTAGAGTAGGCCCAGCATCTTCAAAGGAGCATCTTATGGCATCTGACAACTTGGTTTTGAGCTTTGATAATACATGGTGGCCTATATGAATTGGTATTGGTATTGACAAGAAAAATAAACCTACATTCAATGACTGGTCATATGTATTCTGTGACTAAGGTATAATCTGAAAACAGGTGAAACTCCAATCCTACTGAAATTTAGCAGGTCTGGGGCTGTTCAAACGCTGGGTGGGAGGAATTGGAAATGCTTATTTCAAGGGGAAAAGGTGACGTAAAAGGAAAAAAGGAACAGCAGATTTAATACCACCACCACTTCTGAAAGTCCTGTGAGTTCCCTTATTCCCTTCTCCTTCCCTTTTTTTCTTTCTGAGGATTTCATTATAAAACCTGACAGTCAATACTCAAGTTCTGAAATTGATTAAAAGCAGCCCAGATTATGCCAAACAACATCCCAGGTGGAATAAGCACTTTCAATCTCTTTAGTGGGGTTCTCCTTTCTCCTTTTATCTTCTTACCTCCACACAGTTGTCACAGACACTACAATGGGAGCAGCGTGGGGGCCGGTAGAATCTGCATGTTGCACACCATTTCATGCGCACTTGAATACCCTTTATTTCCACAGTTTTGTACAAGGGAGCTCGGAAATCATCCTCCTTGTCCTCATCTTCTTCAGCTAAAGCAGAAGAAAGCCATCAAATGAATGGAAGAGGGAAAAAAAAAACCCAGACGCAATATATTTCCACCTTCCAGTTTTGTAATGATAAATATGTTATACTGATGGCAAGACAGATTTTTTTTCAGAATGCTGAAATCAAAATTTATTACAGATAGTTCTCTATTTACAGCGGTTTGTTTAGTGACCATTCAAAATTACAACAGCACTGAAAAAGTGACTTATGACTGGTTCTCACACTTATGAACATTGCAACATCTCCATGGCCATGTGATCAAAATTTGGGCGCTGGGCAACTGGCATGTATTTATGACTGCACTGTCCTGCGGTCATGTGACCAAAATTTGCAACCTTTCCAGCTAGCTTCTAACAAGTGAAGTCAATGGCAGAAGCCAGATTTGTTTTAAGGACAGAGTGATTTACTAAACAACTGTGGCAAAAAGGTTGTAAAATGGAAAGCAACTCGCTTAGCAACTGTCTTCCTTAGCAATGGAAATGTTGGGCTCCCTTGTGGTCGTACATCAAAGACTAATTTTATAAGCTGTTGACTGAGGCAGTCAAGACAACATGGATTATATAATGTAATCAATACACCAATAATCATAACCAAGCCTGTAAGTCACACTCCCTTGGCAAAAGGAACCAGGCAAAGTATGGTTTACTGCTAAAACTGAGAAATTCCAATTTACTACCTTAGGCAATTATGGTCATAGTGTCCAATAATACTGACCAAGTATTTAAAATTCTCAATATTCACTCTTGGACCTATACTAGAAAGGCAAATATTTGCATTTTTACAGGTAGTAATTGTGTTACAGGTAGCACAATTTCTGTTGTTAAGCAAGGCAGCTATTAGGTGAACTGCAGCCAATTTTATGACCTTTTTGCAGTATTTGTTAAGTGGCAGTTGTAAATTGTGTGGTCACTAAGCAAACCCAGCTTCCCCCACTGACTTTGCTTGTCAGAAGTCAGCTGTGAGTGTCACAAATGGTGATCATGTGACCCTGGGACACTGCTACATCATAATCACATGCCGGTTGTCAAGCAGCCACATTTTGATTTTAAGATTGTGGAGAGTGCCACAACAATCATAAAGTCTGAGGAACGGTTATGTCACTTTTTTCACCGCTGTTGTAATGACTAACAATTGCTAAATGAATGGTTGTAAGTTGAAGACTGCCTGCATTGTGATTACAAAAAATCTTATACAGATGTAAAAAAGAAAATGCTTCACAGATGAAAAATTGAAATTACTATAGATATAATCCCCATTCTTACATTTAAGGTTTGTAAGAAACAGGAACAACACTTACCTCTAGGGAATATGCCAGGATCCATGAAAGTGGCCATACTAAAGTTGGCCAGCACAAAAAGGAAGACCACAACATTGTAAATGGGTATGATTGGGGAGATGTAAAAGCTGAGTCCTGGACACCTATACAAGAAAAAGAAATCCAAAACAAAAAGAATCACTCTCTCAACTTAATTAACTGCATTTGATATTCAAACATTTTCCTTAAGAACTATATACTTGCACTTTGTTATTTGCAGATTTGTTCAGAAGCTCCTGGAACCAGTTAGCAGTGAGAAAGTATTGTTCTACTCAATTAACAAATTACCTAAATATGTAACATCTAATCTGAAACAGGAGATGAATTACTTGAGTTCAATGTCACTGGACAATTTGTGGATAACCTAACTCACAAGTGCACCTTCAAATTTATAGTAGACCTATACTACACAAGGTAGACAACTTCAAGATGATATTCCTTCAACATGCATTACTGGTGTGTATATTATATCCACTATGTAGAATATCTTCTCCCACAAGAGAAGCAGTATAAGAACACTATTTAGATTAACACAAACATACTGCAGCAACCCTGGACATCAGGAAAAGGAAACAGAACACTTATACAACATCTTGCAAAAAAATGGATCCCATGTAAATGTATCAAAAAGCACCTAACCATTCAACCCTCTATAGCAGCGGTCACCAACCGGTGGTCCATGGCCCACTGGTGGTCCTCGAGAAAATTTTGGTGGTCCACAGAAAAATTATTTGCATTTTTAATTTTATACTAAAATCAGGGGCCTTCAAACTTTGGCTGCTTAGCTCCAACTGCTTCCTGTCAGGGCCCTAAGGAGCCCGGGCAGGCAGAAGTGGCTGGGAGGGGAGGAGTGAGTAGAGACAGGCAAGGTGCCCCTCGAAGTGAGTGACATCGAGTTGGCCTCTCCCACCCAGTCACATAACCACCTAGCCATGCACATCAGCTGGTCATTAGACAGATCATATTAGCAGTCCACAGGATTTAAAATGATGAATTTAGTGGTCCTTGAGGTCCAAAAGGTTGGTGACCCCTGCTCTATAGCACAACCAACACAAGCTATGAAAAAGGTAGCACTGCTATACATCAAAAACATACAAAAAACAACCAATACACTATTGCAACCACATGGTGTCATAGTAACACACCAGCCAAATAAAGCCCTCCAAAATATTTTAAGTAAATCAAAAGACCCTGTAGCCAGAAGAACAGGAATAATCTATAATCTACACTGTAAATTGGGAACAACTAGCATATATGTGCTAGGGGAACCTTTACCTTTACAATGTAAGGATTTTAATACAGCCACTATGTAGGACAGATGGGCAGAAGACTAGCAGACTGCATTCATGCACAACAGCTAGTAATCAGAAGGTATGATTAAAACTCCTTAATCGCACAACACATGGACAGTCTTAAGCATAGTTTCAACTGGAAAATTATGAGCAATGAGCATCCTAAGCGAAGCTAGTCCTCCCCCCCTCAAATGCTAGAGAATTCCTGGAAGCCTGGTACTGAGACAAATCAGCCATTAGCAGGCATATAGAGATAAGCAACATTTACATATCAATCAAAAATAACAATAAAAAAGCTACAAAGGAAACAAAAGATCCAAAACACTTCACCAGCAAGGAACACTCAGATAAACAGGGATTAATACCAAAATTAATAGCAGACCAACAGTCAAGATGTAACCAATTACCCAATGAAGGGACTACCAACTCAGACAAACAATCAAACAAACAGTAAACAACAGCTACTTTTAGCATTGAAGATGTTGCTTGGGTAACAAAATGTCTGTAAAAATACAACTAAGCAGAGAGAGCACCAAGGACTCCTCAGTTCAACCCTGAGATATACACATTATCTTCTTAGGATTAAAAACCTCCTATCTGTATCTTTTCATAATATTTCATAATACTATAAAGTAACAATTTTCCACTTACAGATTTCTTAGTCATGAGAAGATCTCATGCAGAAATAATTACCTACTGAGATAGTTCTTTATATCCAGATTGCTAAACTTAGTATTCACTCCGTGATGAGCATTAACAGAATGAAATTCTCTATTCCAATTGACAAAAAGCTCTTCAATAATGTTACATTCAGCTCAAAAGAAAGAATATCTATTTTTATTTTATTAAATGCAATTACAAGCCATCATTGACAATAATTTCTACACAGGAAACCTTGGATGTGACGGATTGGGCTCCAAAACAATAATAAAATTATGTCCCCTTTCCTGGGAAGAGCCACTCTGATAATAGTACCACCATTCATTTTTTTTCTGGAGAAATCCCTTGATTTACTCAAAGAAAATATCATTTTCTTTCTGTCTCTTTTTTCTCTATGTCTCAGAAGAAGTGGAAGTATCTTTTCAAAATGGTCGGATTGAAAATCAGGTTAAAAAAGAAAAAGAAATACCAGTCCGTAGAGATGTGAGTTACAAATCAGGGAATTATGCCGTAAGCTGGGAAATAATGAAAGCTAGAAGTAGATCAAATTATTCTATTGTTTGACAATGGTTTTCATTGCAGAATAGTGTCCCTGTGTGATTCTGACTGAAGGAACAGAAGCAAAAATCAATCTTCAAAGAAGTCATTCTTTATTTTTTTCTTTGTCTCTTTTTAATTTCTTCCTTAATCTGTGTTATGTTAATGTACCATAACATATTCTTGAATTCTTAATGGATCAGTAAGATTAATGTTAGCACTCATTTTTCCTTCTCCAGTCAAACTGGGCAGTAATTGGATCATGGCAGAGTACAGGACAGCCAAAAAGGCAGAGATGGGGTGAAAGATAAGCTGGTGGGAAGGGAGTTGATGCAGATGATGTAGCTGTAAATGCGGGGGGGGGGGGAGCACCCACATTTTTATTTCAAGACCCTGAAATGTCTTTAATTTAATTTAATTTAATTAATGTCAAGGAGTGTTAATTTCAAAAACGACTATTTGTTCAGCACCATTGTAACTTTGACGAATGAATGGTTGTTAAGTGAGGACTACCTGTATTTTCCTGTTCCTCAATTTACTCAGTTCTGTGAGCACTACTGACTTTTTTAATGTTAAGAATAACAGTTGGGTACCTAGTCAAAATACTTTGTCTGTAATGCTGTATATCTTTAACTTTCTAAAAGCAACTGCAACTGGCTTTGTCAAGGAAGAGGACTTAGCAAGAAAGGAAAACAAGACAAGCTAGACTGACTAGATGGATAGGGAGAACAAGAGTGATGAACTAAATATAATGCTAATGACTGGAAGAGCAGCACAGCCAAAGCCCACTTAGAATCAAGCTAGATAATCCTTAAATGTTTACTAATGTACTGAAGATATTAATGGAACAGAGATAAAACTATCTCATTTTAATTTTTAATGGAACAGAAAAAAACTCTCTATGCCTTAGTGAAATATGGAAATAGCCTTAAGATCCAAGCTACCTGAATGTAGATATAATGAGGAACAAAATTTTATCCTGGGCAATGACTTCAGATTTATCATTAATAATTAAGTTCAACATTGCTTTTCTCATAACTGAATATAAAGAACACCTACCTGCTTTTGAAGCTAAGATACAAATGATTCAATGAATGGGTTGCACTTAACTAGTTCCTTCTATAGTGAAAGGATGAAAAGGGTATAATTTTTCAAGCCTTCCAGTGCATAATAAATTGGGTTGAACAATAAAAAAAGGAGCTGCAGGTTATTATTCTAATTTAACTGGTCCAAAGTAAGAGTATGATAAAATGAGTACAAAATATCAAGCAAGGATGAACAAATAATAACAAAGACTCAAATGCATTTAATGTTAATTACTGGCATCATAACAGGGACCAGACCTCTTTGGGCTTCAGCTTCAGCCCAGAACATGGATAAGATTTAGGATAAATTTTAAATGATTAGCCTAGAATTACAAGAATTATACCTCAAAATACTTCTGCAGCTAATTCTATGCAACAGTCTTGTTCTCAAGCCCATATAATAAAATTGTAATTACTTTACATCTTTGCATCAGATGAAAAGCTGAGATAATAGGCCAAGAGAAGTACTGTTTTTAAAAAATGCTGCCTTGTTATAAGACAGCAAACAATAATATTAAATATAATCTGATCAATCCTAGCAAAGGGTCAAAGAGATTTTCAGGCAACCTGCTGAACACAATAGTTATTTTATTACCGTTCATATAAACTAGGGAATGCCTACCGAGGTTTGGCTTCAGTGGTGGGGCCTGGAGGTGCTCCTTCTCAGTTGTACTGCTGGTCCTTTCAAATTAATTCTCAGTGGAAGTCAGGTTAAATCCCATTTTAACTATCTAGAAGCAGGTTAAAACAGATCTTTTCTGGAGTGTGTCTGGATTGTGATGTTGTCTTGGCTGAAATTTACAGATTGACTGCTGGGGGTTGTTTGTGCTTTATTCATTTATGTCTTCTTATTTTAAAGTCAGAGTGGGTGTTTGTAATTGCACAATACCTGTGAACCACTGAGACCCCTTTAGGATTGTCTCGAGTTACAAAGTAATAGTAAAAATGTTATGGTGGAACAACTGGAGAGGAAAGATCAAGTTGCCCTGGATCATGGGAGAAATGTTACTAATATTCTCATATGTTGGATAATTATCAAGAGATAGTAGACATGTTTGATAATTAGTAAGATGGTAAATATGTCTTTAGAGGCACCAATTTAGTATAATAATTACCATAATGGTGTATGATTTTACAGCAGAGTCTCCCAAAGGTTGATAGGACTATTCGAAGGGTTAATAAACGTCTGAGGGTTAAATGGGGGGCAGTAAACATCTGGGGATCAGTAGGTGGTCAATAAATTATGGAAGGTTGATTGGGGTTAATTATTCTATTGGGTTTTCTGTAGAACTCCAAGCTAGTTCCTCATCCTGAAGGTGAGATGACTAATGGAAATATAGTGTTACTAAGGATTAGATAGTCAGATGACAGTGACAGTGGCTTTGAGTTGTTATTATTATCATAGTACTATTAAAGTACTATTTATTATTTTCATATAATTGTTTGGGAGTTGATGAACAATCTGAAGCTTCATGATGGCATGGTTAGCTGAAAATTTTGAGGACCCCTATGTTCCAGCTTAGATGGGAGTAACAGTGACTATGGGATGAAATATTATACCAGAATGGAAAGAAATATTTCTCTGGACCTAGAATTTCTTATGTTATTCATGAATGAGAGGCCCTGAATGAAATTATTTCAATGCAATTTTTAGTTTTGTTTGGAGATGGAGATAACTTTCAGTTGCCTGTCTATACAGGAATCAGAAAGTTGTCCTAATCTACTCAGGAGTAAGATAGTCATCTATGTTTCTCAATAGTTCTATAGTGTATCCAGGAGCTTCATTATGCTAATGACATACGATTTAGCATAAATTCAATCTCCAAAGATCAGCTTTTTCTTTTTAATATTTAAATCAATTGTTTGAGGAAATCTCTTAGACCTTTTAAGTGTGTGACTCTCCGACTCTCTGATTTGGAGAGGCCCCATCTGGGGATAAGGATTTATCTCATGTTAGATAAAACAGCTTTTCCTTGAAACAAAATTGTGTGAAATCCAGGAATTCCAGGTAGCTATGATCAGGAAAGTTTTATGCAACATATTTTGATATATGCTAGGTTGCATATCTTCTAGGAAGATTAGGCCTGGTCAATCAACATGTATCTTAGTTAGAAGTTGTACCACTTCTTTCAATGTGTTCTTGTGCTGCCTCATAAAACTCTATAATTTTTTAGAAACACCAAGACAGGACAGTAAGAATCTTGGTAAGTGTGCATCCCTGGAAGCACACAAGAACAATTCTTGTGTAGCTGTATTGCCCTCCACTTTATTTTCAGGTTCTTTTTATCATCTTAAATGTTCTCTTTTTCTATGACAGTATTTTCACACAGTACAATTTCCCCTTTATTTCCCCACCAAATCCCACACAAACCAGTCTGAAACTGACCTTCAATTGTTTCAATTCTGCTGTTCTTGAAACTGAAACAGGGAACAGCTAATGAGCCAGTTTTCTTTCTAGCTGACCAATAAGATGGTTCTCAAATAGCATCTCTCTCTGAGCTGGCAGCCACAGCTACTAAGTAAGAAACATTACTTATTCTCCATCATACATAAAAATACTAAATTGCTTATTGTGCTCTGATTCAGTTTTTCAATCTGTGTTACAAAGTATCTGACTGACCATTTGTAAAAAGAAAGAGCAACTGTAATGCCCTCCAGTATGGACTGAAGAGACTGCATCTTGAATCTGCTGTATGCCAGGGAGATGTTTAATCTCTTCAGGTCCAGAATTGCTTGGATCCTCTACTCAGCACACTGGAGAGCTTTACCTTTAATAAAAGTCTGATAGCAATGCTGCTGAGAGAATAAAGGTAAAGGTTTCCCTTGCATATATGTGCTAGTCATTTCTGACTCTAGGGGGCAGTGCTCATCTACGTTTCAAAGCCGAAGAGCCAATGTTGTCCGAAGATGTCTCTGTGGTCATGTGGCCAGCATGACTAAACACCAAAGGCTCACGGAACGCTGTTACCTTCCCATCAAAGGTGGTCCCTATTTTTTCTACTTGCATTTTTAAGTGCTTTCGAAACTGCTAGGTTGGCAGAATTTGGGATAAGTAATGGGAGCTCACCCTGTTACGCGGGACTAGGGATTTGAACCGCTGAACTGCCGACCTTCCGATCGACAAGCTCAGCTGTATTGCGTGCTGAGCTACTGTGTCCCTACGAAATTGAATTATAACTGTTTATATTTTAATCCAATATTGTTCTCATTTCTCATGACCATCTCAGGCCTGAGAACGGTGCAAGATGGAGAACAAGAAAATGGCCTTTAGGAGCTCCTTTACTCATAGATCCAGGATTGAAGTAAAGTTTACTCCTTTCATCTTTACCTCATGTGCCCCAACATCTCAATCTGTGAATCCTCCAAGGGATAATGGCCGCCTTGTGTAGAAGCAGTAAGCTGAAGTACACTGGCAGACAAGATTATAAGGCAGGCTCCTTCGGAGTAATACTCTGTTTGAGAGTTGCTAATGGGAAAGTGCTAATGAGTATCAGCCATAAGTCTTAGATAGGCTCCTTTTCCTGGAACAATTTAAGAGCTTACATGGCTGGTTAGTCCAGTTGTTAGAAAACAGCTTTGACAATCTCCACAATCAATGTGACTATGTAACCATCATAGCTTGCCACGATGTAAAAAAGATGTGGAGACTCTGGAGAGAGTGCAGAGAAGAGCAACAAAAATGATTAGGGGACTCAAGGATAAAACATATAAAGAACGGGTGCAGGAATTGGGTATGTCTGGTTTAGTGAAAAGAAGAACTAGGGAAGGCATGATAGTAGTGTTCCAATATCTCAGGGGCTGCCACAAAGAAGAGGGAGTCAAGCTATTCTCCAAAGCACCAGAGGGCAGGACAA
>JANHFP010002982.1:78567-91284 GCA_032468135.1 Calamaria suluensis | reverse complement strand
ATTAATTTAATTCTTATTTTAATTGTATATATTGTATTTTAAATCTTCTTGGCTGTGCACCGCCCCGAGTCCATTGGGAGAGGGGCGGTATATAAATTTGAACAATAAATAAATAAATATTTATTTTATATTAAATAAAGAGAACACTTCTGAATTCCAAATAAGCCCTATTGGATGGATGAGTGTATCCCAGAATTATAGAAAATAAGCCCTATTGGATGGATGAGTGTATCCCAGAATTCTAGAAAAAGGTCAAGTTCTAAAGGGGACAGGGAACATTCCAATAAATTAGTGCTGTAGGCGTGTCCCATGTAGCAGTTAATTGCAGAAAATGTTCTAATGAGTCCAAATAACTGAAAACATGTCCCCTATATAATAAATGGTTATTGAGTATATAGATTTATTTCATTATGAGTAATCAAAGTAAAGTTTAGAACTGTTAATAATTATTAGTTATCCTAAGAAATACTAATAAAAGAGAATATTTGTAGATCAGGGTTGAAGTGAGGGGGTCTTAGACTAGCAATGATCGTATTACCTACTTAGGGTAATGAAACATCTGCAAGAAAACAAGCAAGTTCAGAGAGCACCAAGGAGCCCCCCTTAAAAGAAGAAATCCATGGTTCTTTCCATCCTTTATCTTCCCAGCTCTTCTGTGAGATAGATTAAGTGGAAAAAGCTCTTTCATGCACTATCTTCATTTTTGAATTTCAACATATGATCAGCCTCAATCTCCTTTGTAAAATTGTGCTTTGATGCCAGTGACTGTCCATCCACCCTTGGGTATACTTTGAGTCTGTAGCAGACAGATATTTGTACTGGACCAATGGAGACTAAATCTTCACTGACATCACCAAGCTGACTTACAGAGACTATAACTAATCATTTATCACTATTAACATCAATTTGATTATCACTATTAATATCAATTATAATAACAACAAAATAGAAACTTATCATTTCCATTTTTAAGGTTAGTTAAGGGTTGCAGCTCTTTAAAGAGAGTTGCAACCCTTGTTTATTTCCTGAATATAAAATAATTTTCAATTACATATTAATATAAGAGAAATGCATTTGGTTCATATTAAAATGCCAACCTCATAAATTTCTCTGGCATCTCTAGTGAAAGAAGAGTGCAGAAAGAATAGTTATTCCAGATAAAGAAGTTTCCACTGAATCTAAAGAAAGAATATTCAATATCAGTAGCATTTTAGCTATATTTCAGCAATCTATCTATGTATGCCCTGCTTTAAAAAGGGATCAAATTGCTCTGTGTTGATTCACTTAATTTTCATCATAGCAATTTGATACGATGAATTGGTCTTCAGAGAGCTAGTAATAAAAGAGGCTGACATTATCTCTCTCTTTCCCTCTCTTAATTTATACAATTAAAATTATAGCAAAGGATAAAATGACAACATTTTCTTACTCCTCGGCTAAGTTGTCTGTTTTAAACGAACGTCAGAGAAAGCCTTTTTTTGCATAGAAAGAGAGTTAACATCTTGAACTAGAAAGTTTAAAAATCATGTGTACTTACTAATAATGCTTTCTTGGGGTTTTTTTTGTTTTTTTTTTAAAGTGGGAAATGAGATGGCAAATGGGTAAGGTGACAAGCTTTTTTGTTAAAAGTCCCATGTCCCGTGGCAACTTGTTATTGTCCTGACTTTTTTTATCCGGGAAAGCACTTCCTTCTTCAGGAGGACTTCCTGCAGGTTATGCTGTGATCTGTGAGCGCTCAAAATCACCAACAGCACCGCCAACGATCGTAGGACACCTTCTTTATTTCTGAATGCCAACAGCAGGGTCACAAACAAACAAAGATCGCACTGCCTTGGTGAGGCTAGATTGCGATTTTAAACGCAGCCGTGTTACAGCGGAACCAATCCCCGACGGCGTCTCGGGTGCACGCCCTCCACGACGCACCACCTCTACCGCACCCATGTGAATGTCCCTCCTCCCCCCTTCGGACCAGGGCTTCCTTCCAGCCGCCGTTTCTGTTCGTATGCTAGCGTGCAGCGGGTTGCCGGCGAGCCACTCATCTCCTTCAAGCTTTGCATATTGTGTAAGCGATTCACAACATACTGCCCCCCTTCACCAGGAATTGTCCTACAATGACGACAAAGAAAAACAACATCAGGTTTGTTAACACCGTTAGGATGTCCCTCCCCCTGGCCGTGAGGGGTGGTTGGAATGGAAGCGCCGCTTGAGGCGGTCAGCACTCATATCAGTTGCATACACCCAAGAGGTATCATCTGGGGGGGTACCCCTTCCAATGGACTAGATACTGTAATTGCTTCCTGCACCAGCGGACATCCAGAATGGAATCTATTTCAAAGTTACTTCCATGGACTGGCCCGGGAGCATCAGTATGTACTCTGACATCAGTAGGAGCTTTTTTTAATAAGTTAATATGGAAAACAGGATGTAATCGTTTCCACCTATTTGGTAAGAGCAGCCGTACGTAAGGCCCCGCTAACCCCCACTTGCTGGATCATCCATCACAGGAAAGGTCGTCTCGCCGTCCATCGGGCCATACTCCAGCTTCAGCCCTTCCCAGGTGGCCCGGCAGTCCGCCACGTTAACCGGTTGCAACCCCTAGGAGGGGCCAGCGACCACTGGGGGGGCAGGCCAATATCCCACCGGAGGAGCGAACGGAGGCGACGGCTGGTTCGATGTTCCTGGCTGAGCCAGAGCGGTTCCATGCCACCAGGAGCCAGAGGGACGTGGGCCAGCCTCAGACGCGGGCGCCGCTTTAGGGCTTTTCGCATGCTTCCTCCCCCCCCCCTTCGTCTTTGTCTTACATTTTCGGCCACCGGCCTGTCCTGGTTTGTCGCCGGCGGCTTGTGATCTCTTAACAGGTCCCTCCTCCTGGCTAGCCTTCGCGTTGGTGCCGGAAGGGATCCCGGAGGCCACCCCAGCCGAATCCTCATCACCCGATGAGCTGGACGCCCCAGTCGCTGCTGCTCCCTTTGAGCCAGGGATCGCGTCGCCACTGGACGCCGAGGCAGGGAGTGCGATCTTTCTGCTGTGATCTGTGAGCCAACGTTCGTAGGACACCTTCTTTATTTCCGAACGCCAACAGCAGGGTCACAAACAAACAAAGATCGCACTGCCTTGGTCAGGCTAGGTTGCGATTTTAAACGCAGCCGCGTTACAGCGGAACCAATCCCCGATGGCGTCTCCAGTGCATGCCCTCCACGACGCACCACCTCCACCACACCCATGTGAATGTCCCTCCTCCTCCCTTCGGACCAGGGCTTCCTTCCAGCCACCATTTCTGTCCATATGCTAGCGTGCAGCGGGTTGCCGGCGAGACGCTCGTCTCCTTCAAGCTTCGAATGTTGTGTAAGCGATTCACAACATAGTAGTTTTGTCTTCTTTCTCTCTTTCCTTCTCTCTCCCCCCCCCCGGTCGACAATGTCCGGGCCGCAGCCGCCCTCCCCCACCATCGACAATGTCCTGCCGTGGGACTTCATCGATCTGGTCACTTTACAAATGGGTAGCTGATAAATATAAATTTGTAAAGAAATTGCTCAAATATTCAGATATTATTTTAAACCATCATTAAAATATATATATAGTATTTTTTTGTTCTTTTCCACTGTCAAGCAATCAGAGAAAAAAAAAGATGAGGCCTCAATTCTGTACTATGCCCTTTTAATGCTATAGAACAGTGATGGCTAACCTTTTTGCCATTGCTTGCCAAAAGTGGAGGGTGCTGGGGGCTGTTTGCATGTCTGCATGCACACACCCATAATTCAATTTGCCCCACCCTCCCTAGAGAGGCTCTGGAGCCTGGGGACAGTGAAAAACGGGCCTTCCCCACACTCTCAGGCCCTCCAGAGTCTGGAAACAGCTTCTTTCCCAACGTCTGGTGGGCCCAGAAGGCCCAAAAATCAGCTGGCCAGCACCTGTATGTGCATCAGAGCTGAACTAGGGCATTGCTTGCATGCCCACTGATATTGTTCCATGTGCCACCTGTGGCACCCGTGCCATAGGTTCACCATCACGGCTATAGAAACATATTGGAAAGCAAACAGTTCACTATTTTCCTGCATTTTGTTTTTTTATATATCATTATGTGAATGAATTTATTGCTAGGAGAAGTTGCAAAGACCATAACAATCTACTTTCTACTGAAGCTGTCTTGAAATACACTAATCTTTCACACATTAATCTTCTGTGCATCTTTAGTATTAAAAACTTCCCAATAGAGAATTGTCAAGTCTGGCAATTCTATGGTGTATGTATGACTGTGTGGGTATGTATAGTACAATATAGGTTGCTATGGAAATATAACAAAACAATATCTTTTCAATGCCCTGGGGTTCAGAGGCTAGAAAAATATTCAGTTGTTGAGGAAATAAGGGAAAATAGGACCTTAGAAATACATCAGGAAAGACCTTAGAGGAAATACATCAGGTAAAAAGAGTATTGTATCAGTAGGCAGGGAAACAGAGAATCAATAGAAACAAAGATAGAAGCAATCCTGAGGAGAGAACATGAGGAAGATAATAGGAAATGGGCTGAGGTGGTAAAGAAGGGCATGGAACATGAGTCAAGGACAAGATAGTGACTGTGAAATGGAATTATATGTGGGTAAGCAAATGGAAGCCATTATCAAGAAGTGGGTGTGGAGTGTGGGGTGGAGAATCAGGAGATTTAAAAAATGGATGAGAAAAGACTAAGAGTAAAAATAGGAACTAGTAGTTCTTCTTTCTACAGCAATCAAGAATAGACTGTGTATTATCAGCAGGAATCTTCTTACTAAAGAACTGGAAGGGAGAAAACATGAATTTGGTTGGCAAATAAAATCCAGTGGAGAAAAGCACTTGGCAGAGAAAAGCAAAGGAAATATCTAGCTGAATAAACAGGGATCAAGGTGAAAATAATCCCGAGTAGCAATAAAAAGAGCAGTCTTCAAGGAAGGAAGAACAAAGTTCAGAGGATTGAAGCTGTTGTGAAGCAGATGGGGGCAGGGGCAGAAATTTTTGCTACTGGTTCTCCGAACCACCACCCACCACCGATACCGGATTGGCTGAAACAGTCTGAACTGGGAGCATTTCACCCCTGCATGAAGGGCATAATGTAAACAAATAAAAGTTAAGCAAAGGAAAACTGAAAACAAAGAAAGATCTTTAATAAGACAAATCTTACTTCGTCAGAGGTTCTCAGAAATTCTCTAGAATCACAAAATGTATGAGCTTAAAATACTCTAGTATATTCTATAGTTGAACCCCTAGTTCAGTGTGGAAAGTCAATAAACCATCCCTACTCCAGAAGTGGGATCCATCACTTCTGTAGGTCAATGATCTTGCCCTAAGGAAATTCATCTAAATATTCAGCCTAAGTCTTCTTTCAATTTCAACCATTGCTGGTTCTTGTCATGCTCTCAGTTGTAGTATAAAATCTTTCTATCTTGGTAAAATTACTCCCCTTCCATCAGAGCTGCTCTGGATGAATAGAAGATATTCTGGGGACCAGAATTAAGGTGTACAGCCCTGCTGTATTACTTCATAATATCATAAAATTTGAATGCAAATATTTATAATATAGAAATAAAAGAAACTCATGAAAAGAGTAGCACATTTTTATTCAAAAGAATATATATTGAATTTAATGAGATATATCATATTTAGACTGTAAATTAGATATCAAATAAAATATGGAGCAATGTTAAATAAAGATTACAATGTTTTGGTTAGTAATAACACCTATTTAAGTACTAAAAACTCAATTTTCAGATTCTGTTTTATATGTGGATGCTGTCCAATGATATATTAAAAAGTAGAAAGTTTCAAAAAACACAACTTGTTACCGAGGACTGAATGTGAAGAATATTCATTATTTGTAACTGTATAAGCTCTATAGTATGTGCACAATAGTACTACTTAAAATTGAAATAAATAAATCAAGTATGTATTGTTGGGTTTGTATTTTATAAAGAGCCCAACAGGAACAGCAGTAATGAAAATCCAAGTGCTGATAGTCCTTGTTTATTGAGTAGAATTCAAACTGGCAAGGTGGTCATTAATTGGTCACTAAGTAAAGTGCTTTCAATCTCACATCAGCTCTCCTATGTTTTGCAGATCTGTGAATGTCATAAATATGATTAGTTGTAAAATTATTTTTTTCATCACTCTTGTAACTGTGAATGGACACTAAACTATACTAAGCAAGAACTACCTGTATTACTGCAGTTTTTGAAATCGTCCTGCTCAAAGAACAAATAGCATTGTGTTTTTATTGCATTAGGAAGCTTTAAATATCTACAAAGAATATGCAAAATGTAATCAATTCTCATTATGAGTAAAGCCTAATTAGCTAGCTGCCTTCATTATTATAACTTAATACATATTTTTGAATGAAATAATAATATGTATAATGTATAACATCTCCCTATTTAAAAGGAAAAAAAGCTTAAACTTATAGTAAGGTAATACAGATATGTTGAATGTCAAATACAATATTCTAGGGAATGGATGAGAAACATGTGATGAGAATCACTTAGATACTAACCCTCCTTATTAATTCAGTCTAGGGATAAGAAATACATTGCACACATGCCAAATGTGAGCCCTGTAAGCATGCAATTTGGCATCTCACAAGTTGTTGAAATTTTGTCACTATAATTCTACCCAGTTGTTCCAAAATGGCCTACAATTTGAATTTTCAGCTACATTTGGATATTTAAAGATATTTATGGAAGCTACAGTTCTTTGTCAGGAAAATGTTTCCTGTTCCCATGGTCAATCTCTGGAAAAAACAGCATGAAAATTTCCTTGAATACAACAGTTTAAGATAGCTTTTAGGTCTGGGATACATGTGCGGGAATGACAGTTTGCCTTCAAGGATATAATTGCCATCTAATTGCCCTTTTAGGGACTGAACATAGACCATGATAGTGAACCTATCAGGTGGCATGCATTATCCTCTCTGTGGGCATGCAAACCATCATCCCACTTCAGCTCCCCTGTGCATGTGTGCGTGCCTCCCACAAGCCAGCTGGTTATCCTGTCTCTGCCGCACATACACAAGGGATGGGGTGCATTGCATTTTGGGGGTTTGGGCGTGCATGAATGTACACACACACACACTTTTGGCACTCTATCCGGAAAAGGTTAGCCATCATTGACATAGGGTGGACCATATATTGCATCTGTAGATATCTTATAAATACAATCAGGACCTTGGAGTCTGTATACTTTTAGATGATAGCTATATATCCCAGTATTTAAAAGAAGAATAAATCTGGAACCAAACATAGTGAAAGGAAAAGGAAAGGACAGGATAGATGTAGAGAGGATGGATGAATCCATGAACAAATACTCATATTGAAATGCTTTGTGGTTTAAACTACTTATGTCCTCCAGGTGTGGTAACATTAACAAGTTTAGCCCTAAGTAGATATAGCTCAATTTAGGCTGAGAGGACTTAATGTGAGTGGCTGTGATGAGACAGAGAAAGAAATAGGAAGAACTTAGCAATCAAGAAATGACAGAATTAATTAGTGGCTTATCTAACAAGAGTGGCTCAGTCCAGGCTGCAGAAAGCCTAAAGAGATTCAAAACTTTCAAAGAGATTTTGTAGTAATGAATTTACTAATAAAATAAGACTGCAAGACTTTCACAGTTTCTAGTATTCCAAAAAATAAAACAAATGGTTTGGTTTAGTAAAAAAAGAACAAAAAAACTTCTTCCTCTTATTTGGTTATCTGAAATCTGAAACCCAATTGTAGTAAACTTGTGTAGAAAAGGAAAAGACTAAATTAATAAGCCTTAGGATGCAAGAAAATGAGGCCAGTTGTATCATTAGCCTACTGAATGGATAGAGACAGGCCAGTAAATTTCCCTACCAAAATCCATACTCCTAGGCTTGTAAGTTGATTTAGCCACATGATATTTGATGGTTAGTTCTGCTACCAAATAAACCCTTTAAAGTTTGCAAAGTGGTATACAACTTTTGCCTCCCTCAAAAGTTCTTGCATTTGTTGGGATTAGGTACTTCTTGAGTATGGTTGTTCCCCTTCTGGTTGCTACCAAACTCCAGGCCGAGTTCAAAGCTCCACATACAAATTTACACAAATTTAGAACTAACCCCCCTTTGGTACGACCTAAACATAGCTCATAAAATCATCTGCTACAATGTACTACTTCACCTTCAACCACAACAATACAAGAGTACACAATACGTACAAACTTAAAGTGAACCGCTACAAACTCGATTGCAGAAAACATGACTTCAGCAACAGAGTGGTCAATGCCTGGAATGCACTACCTGACTCTGTGCTCTCATTCCAAATTCCCCAAACTTTAACCTAAGACTGTCTACTGTTGATCTCAACCCATTCCTAAGAGGTCTGTAAGGGGTGTGCATAAGAGCAGCAGTGTGCCTACTGTTCCTGTCCTAATGTTTCTCTTTATTTGTATTCATTTTATACTCAATTCATGTTTATACTTATATATAATACCTTATATGTAATTGACAAAATAAATAAATAAATAAAATAATAAATACAAATCACACCATAATGAGTTTCTTACTTTAGCTTATGGTCCCAGAACTTGACTGATAGGTATCCCATTTTCCCATAAGTCATACATTCCAGATGTTCCTTCCCACTTCATCATCTAATTGCAATTTACTTTTTCTCTTACACACCCAAAGTTTTGTAGACGAGGGGTGGACTGAAGCTGCCTATGGATGTTGGCATTTTCCTAAAAATGCCAGGTGTGACTCATTTATCTAAACACCTGGAACAGCAGTGTGGATGTTTGTGAATAAACTGAGAATGGGGGGATGAATTAATGAATGAGTCCATGTCCTTTCATGTTTCTGGGGATGTGGTCTTTAATTGCTCGTTGGAAGAACGGATGAGCTGAATCTGTCCTTGGGGAAGTGGGAATAGGAAGCATTTCTACTGACTGTAACTGCTTTTCCCAAACTCCAGCTTCATTTGCTTTTGGAAGAAAGGAGACAGAAACAGAGGAAGCAAGAACAGTTGTTGCAGAAAGCTCGTTCACCAAGGAGGGAGGGATGTTTAAGTATGTAGTATGAACTTTGAAATGTAGTACATCTTTAGGGCGATGTTTTACTGTGTGAAAGAAAGGACTTGGAGATTCATCCATGAGTTCAGTAAATTAGTATTTCTTGAAATTCCTACTGCATTTGTGTTACTCTGTATCTTTGCATGATGTTCCTCAATGATATACATAAACCTGTAAAAAATCACAATGAGAGGAAGAGTTTTTCTTCTGTTATATGTTGTTCCTGAGGAAGGAGGAAATTTCTCCTAGAGCCCCTAGGGGTGATAGGAAACATTGACAGCAACTTGTTTTAAATGACTTGGCTAGAGCTTCTGGGAGATACTTTTTGGAACTCAAGACCAACCAGGAGTGCATAAGAAAGCTACAGGGAAGCTACTGGCAACTCTTGATTTCCATTTATTTATTGCTGAAAGTCTGAGGGTAACAATGAAGCTGTACGCAATTGCTTACCATAGACAGATAATTTTATTTTTTACATTTATGTATTTAGGACAGCGCTGGCTCTTAGGCTTTGAAATGGAGATGAGCACCGCCCCCCAGAGCCGGAAATGACTAGAACATATGTGCGAGGGAAATCTTTACCTTTTTATTGTTGTAAAACAAAACGTTTGAAGAATCTAATCTAAAATGGTTCAGGGATGTATTGTAAGTCAAGTTTTTTTTTCTGAAAGTGTTTTTTGCTCATTTTGGGAAAAACCAAATGGATCTCCCAAATTATTTATGGCTATGAAAAAAGAATCTCCCAAATACTCCAAATCCTTTCAGAACTGGCAATATAGTTGATTTTTTGGAAAACAAATTATTTGCTTGAATGGAAATGTTAGGTATTTTGGTGTAATTCCAATATATATGGAACATGATGCTCAGTTTTCAATAATTATAGCATATTTTTGTGAATAAAATCTAAATAAATAAATTGAAATAAACCTTAGGGTATTATGCTGAAGAAACATACATGGAATGCAGCAGAGAAATCAGGATGAGATGTCAAGTGATAACTAATGGGCAAGAAAAATATTATACAAATATTTTATTGATCTGCCTTTATAAGAATGTTGTTTGAATGGGATTCCTTTGAAAGTAATATGCCTTCCCCTCAAGTATTATATTCAGATAATGATCATTAGAATAATATTTGTATGTCTTTCTTTGCTATTTAGAATGTCATTGAGTTTATTTAGTGATGACAATGATCTGGCAGAACACAATTGGTTTCTAATGGGGAAAAATACTTTCATACAAATAAAGTTTGATTTTACCTAACCATACATAGGCATTTTGCTTATCTTGTATTTCCATTTATTTTCTTTTTCCAAATTTAGTTGTATTTTGTTTATTTTTACTCTCCTGTTTTATGTTTGGTATTTCCATTCCTTTTCTCCCTCTCCCCCTTCAATCCTAAATAACTGTTTCTAGCTATACTTTTGTAATTAAAATTAATTTATAATTTCTTAAGTTCTGTGTTCTATATCTAATTTTATTCTTTATCCAAATATTAGAATTCTACTTCTTAACCTGGTTCATCTTCTTTCCCTTATCTGCCTCTGCTAACTCTCTTTATTGCTTTGCTGTTCAATAACATTATCCTCCTGTAGGAAGGCTCCCTTTCCCCAGAATAAAATATCCTACAGAATAAGAAAAAAAAGCAGAATAGAATATTTCCCCTAAAGGAGAAGAGGAAAAAAATCTCCTTAACAAAGACAGAAAGCAGCCCCAGTTTTGCCTCCACTAAAACAGCCTGCAGGCAGAGCTTAAGGAAACTAAGTTTCATTTATATAATGATGCATACATTGTAAAACCGTACTTGGCTAAAGCAATCTCCAAGTAGACAGCAGAATAGACCAAGGACCAAAATTGATTATGCAGGCTGGGGTCAAATTAGAAGAACAAAATACATAGCATTTTCATTTTCTCTTAATCTTTTTGAACCAGTCATGGTCCCATATGCCTGTGATGGCAAGCCCATGACATGCAAACCACAGATGGCATGCCAAGCCATATCAATGGGCACATAAGCTCAGCTCTGGTGTGCATGTGTGCACCAGCTAGCTGATTTTTGAGCCTTCTGGGACCACTGGAAGTCAGGAAACAGGCTGTTTGCAGCCTTCAGAGGGCCTCTGGGGGGATGGGAAGGCCATTTTCACCCTTCCCAGGATCCTAGAAAGGATCTGGAGCCTGAGTAGGCGAAAAATGGGCTGGTTCCACCATGCCATCATGTGCCAAAAGTGTGGGGAGATTGGGGTGGGGCACATAGGTGTCATGCACATGCATGACAACCCCCCCCCCCAATGTTCCCACTGCTAGAGATGCTGGGGCGAGATGCTGAGTGGGTCTTGGTTTCATGATCTCTCTGAGCTTTGAACTTCCTGGGGCACAGGAAGAGTATCGTGATTGGTTGTCAGGTTCCCAGGTGGTGGAGGTCTTAGCTAGCCTTGCTGGCTGATGTAATCTTCCCAGGTGCCATGCGGTGAGTTTCTGTTGCTAGATGGGTCCTACTGTGTTGCAGATGACCCATTAACAAAGGTGGGGGGATGAGTGTTCTTGGCTGAGGCCTTAATAGCGCATTGACCAAAAATGGGAGAGGAGACAGGAATCTGCTTTCAGCTGCTTTCTTTAAAACATGTTTCTCCATTTCTCATCCAGGCAAATACATTATTTTGCCTTTTTAAATATTTCCTAAAATACTTCATTCTTCTAGGAGAGGGGTGAGTACTAACGTCCTACACTGACTTGAGCCATCTTAAGCCATGCAGTGAATGGTTTCCTTTATTTCATTCTAATAACAATTCCAGCTTCCTCTAGCTTCAGTATCCAGATGCACCCATCACTCCAGTGACTGACTGACCCTTTAAGCAGCTGTATTGTCCTTGGCTGCAAGCCTGATAGGATGCTGTAGTCCAGACTAACTATTGGATTGTCCCTATTGCCATTTCCTATTAGTGCGTCTAAGAATGGAAAATTAAATCTTAACAAATACCTGGGATTAGAGCGTCTCAAATTCGCATGCAGATTCTAAGGTCCTATGCCTTTCTTGACCTTCAGTGTGGCTCTGCAATTACCCTCAGCTGAGTTGCAGGATAAATGTGGGATTCATTTCCCATCTCTCTTTAATTCTGAACAATTGCTTTTCATCTCCTTTATAAGCCCTCACTTAAGTAGCTGTCCTTAATCTGCATAAGAAAAGTTGAGGGACTAAAAAGTAAGTCTAGCCCCTTTCTCTTTAATATTTTCTTTTAGTTATATTGTCTGGTCTTGCCAACTGGATTGTTTATATCTAGTGGCTAAATTGTCAATTGTTCTATGTTTTATGTGAATATAGCTACAGTATCTACTATTTACTAAGATGTAACTTTACCTCCCATAGATACTTAACAAAGGTTTGTACTAGGGCATGACTGAATGTGTATTTTCCACTGGATACTGAATTTGGATATTTTAGGTCACTATTTGCGGGTTCCGAATCTGGATAAGAATATATTAGTAAAAAAAACAGTTTGTTTAGTGACTGTTCAAAGTTACAATGGCATTGAAAAAGTGAGTTATGACTATTTTTTACACTTATAACCTTTTGATGATACCAAAAGACTTTGGCCACCTATTTATTTATTTATTTATTTATTTATTTATTTATTTATTTATTTATTTATTTATTTATTTATTTATTTATTTA
>JANHFP010002982.1:50515-65550 GCA_032468135.1 Calamaria suluensis | reverse complement strand
AGTCTCTGATGATCTCACCCAGCAGCTTCACATAAATGTTGAACAGGAGGGGTGAGAGAACAGACCCCTAAGGAACCCCACATAGCAGGGGCCTCGAGGAGGATCTCTTCCCCCCTGCCAACACAAATTGCGAATGCTTGGAGAGGTAGGAGGAGAACCACCATAATACAGTGCTCCCCACTCCCAGCCCCTCCAGATGCAGCAATAGGACCTTTCTTTCATTATTGCTTCCACTACAAGTTTTAAATGTTACTATGAACTACCTGGTGTTTTCATGAGATTATTACTTTCATAAACTTGTCTACCTGATTTTCAAGAAAACATACAAAATTGATTGTGCATTAAGATTTATTTAGAACATGGGAGGATATGAGGTGGTAAAAAGAGAGATTCAGATGTATTATTTTACCTTTTTAATCTCATTTGCCTTTTTTTGTAATTCCTACCTTTTCCCAGCACATTTGTCCTTTCAATCTGTACTGTAATCCCTTTTACTCTCTGGGTCTAGCCGGCTTGCAAAATTAGATTTTCTATTTCTTTCATTTTTAAAAAAGTTGCTGTAAAGATAGCGCATAGTATGTCATTTACAGGAGAAGTTAACCTTTCCAGTGACCCATACCACCAAACCAGAAAAGAGGTGTCCAGATGGTAGTGTCTTTTTAATTGTTATAAATTTTGTTTTAAACTTTTGGAATTTTTTTCCAATTAAAGTAGGACACTTTTGAGAGTGCCAGCTCAGCACAACTTTCTATTGTTATGTACTGGACTTTATTTTTATGTTACTTTTCATTTCGGTATTTTTGCCTTTAAAAAGTACATATTGCAATGAACCTCCTGAAATTAGCAGGCTGAAACAATTTAGGGTTAATGTCCTCTAAAAAGCCTGCATTCAGGCTATTTTCATACCATTCACTCCAAAAAGGAAGCAGCTGCAGTCATTTTGTTGCTTCTGTATCATAGGATCATATCTTTTATTGAACTGATCTCAAATTGGTTTTTATCAAACTGTTTGCCTTTGAATTTCATATTCAAATTGAATCATGAATTCAATCAAATCTTGGCTGAGTTGCACAGCTCTAGTAAACAAGTATAATCATTCACAGAAAGATAAACAGTGGTGCCCTAATCTTCTAAAATTGACAGTAAAGACCTTTGGGTATTATCTAATTTTGGTGTTTACCCAAATAACATTAATGAATTTTTAAGCTATTTGTAAAAAGTTGATGGTTTTCATCAGAAAAAGTAGTTATTACTATTCACCATTGATACAAATTTCAATAGGTAAAATATGTTGCAATTTTCTAAATACCAGAGACTTATCATGGGAAATAACTGACTTGTAATTTATTTCATAAAATTGCTATGATGATAGCCAGTAACATTGCAACAGAAAAGCTGCTCTTTTGACTAATTAAAAGTAAAGCTTTGGAGACTCAACAGTTCCCTCTTCTACTGACATGCTTTCAAGAGTGAAAAGAAGAAGTTTAAAGCAGGGATATATTGTTTACTGAAGGTATTATGGAATGGTTTGTAGCTCAACTAATGAGCTTATGTACCTTGCATATTAAATAATGAGTCTAAAATCTTTTGTAAATTTTGGCTAGGATTTTCAAGTATTTTTATCACCTATGTACATTTACAAATGATTTAATAATACTTTTACTCATTTTGTAAAAGGTTCAGTTCCAGGGCTCAAATCTAGATTCACTGCTGTCGATAGCTTCTATATTTCTGCTTACTATATTTTAATAAAAACATTGTGAGGTAACAGAAAACTCAAGAAAAAGAATTCACAGAAGTAGCAAAGACTTTTCCTTAGAAGTTTGTTAAAGTAAGCTAAATAATAGTTTTCTTTTTTCATTCATTGATAAAACCTGTATTTTTAATCTCAGAAAAAAAAAATTCTGTTGTGACTGTCAATCTTCCTTTGATATGTTTCATCCCAGATAATTTTGGGATTATGCTTTCAGTCTAAATTTAAGATGGCTTTTTGTATACAGGGTGGGTATTCCAGACTCAGATTCAGGGGAAAAAAAGTAAAATGCAGATGAAATAATTATATAACCTGATAATCAGGTACAATTATCTCAAGAATCGGAAATTATCTCTGTATATTGATCCTTTCCTGTTATCAGCTCCTATTTGAGTAAAACCATATTTTCTGCTGAAATGTAATTAAAAAAGGGAGTGAAAAATTTGTTTCATTTAAGGCTGCAAAGCCAATCGGATTTGCTTTGCTGAGGTGAAGATTCCACTTGCAATTCAAGTGGAATCTTCAATTCCACAATTTTGCTTTGTAAAGCAAAACAATTCAAGGGGAGCCAGATTGTTTGGAGGCAATGCTGCATAAGAAAGCCTCCACTGCTGAAGAAAGTATTCCAGGCTGGATGACTTTTTGATTGCCTTTGCTGAAGCCACCCAACCTTGAAAAAATTCAGAATGTGTCAAGGACCCTTTTTTTCTCCCTTTGACTCAGTTTTGATTTCTCATGTCTTCTCATGACTGCCTAGACTTCAGAACTAGTTTCCCATTGTTAGGTCTAAGACTGAGAGGCTGGTCTATCTGGTTTCAAGGCAGGACTAGAATTTATGGTCTCCTGATTTCTAATCAAATATTTTAACCACCATGCCAAATTAGTTTAGGGTTATTGTGTTCAGTTCCATCAGCTTGGAAATAGTTTGCTTTCTGGGCTGGATTCGTTTGGCTAAGGCAACATGAAAAAGATTAATAGCAGCACATACAAGCCATGGCTCCCAGAAAGCTGCTCAGCTTTTCTAAGCTTTCACCAAATCTCCATAACCTGGAAGACTTTGATATCTGTTGAAGGAGAACCAGGGTGTTCACCTATAAATACTATTCTGTCTGGTAAAATTTTAAAGGGAAAGTGAATTGAATATACAATTCTGAAAGAATTAACACAAAGAGGTTAGTATTGGAGAAATAGTAGAGAACCACCAGAAACTTTCACATGTCACAAGACTATTTTCCTAGCAATATTTAAAGTTGTTTTTGAAGGGATAGGAATTTTCATACCATTAGGAAGAAGTCACTTGAAGCTTACAGTAAGCCATAGACAGGAGTGAAAGATGGAATAAAAGAATGGGATATACATGTCTGTAAATTAAATGTCTTTTATAAGTATTCTTCTTGTGCTCTATTTAAAGAAAAGAGGTGGATATTTTATCTAGGCATTTCTAAACTAGGAAAATATCTATTTATTTGATAAAGATAAACCATGTCAATATACAAAATACAGGAATAGAAAATATAGGAGTATTCAATTCCTATTGAATCACTGCAAGGGTATTTCAATTAGAACGATACAAATTCAGTTAAAGAGAATAAGAATAATTTCCCAATGAGATGGCAAAAGGAGCAAAAGATAACAAAAAGTCAGACCCAGATATTACAACCTAAAGCTTTAAAATCTGAAGGGCTTCTCAAAGTTTCAGACTGCTTCATCTGTTATAATTTTTATTTGTTTATTTATTAATTATAGGAACAGTACCATAAAATGATTTGTTTACTATATGAAAGTTTTTACAGTTCACACTATCCTCATTAATTGCCAAAAATATACTTTATTTTTCCCACCTTCTGTCAAAGACAACTCTTTTTATCATGGATTTGTTATACATCATGTTCGGCTTCAGTCTTATGTTAGCACTTGCCACACCAACAAGGTCTTAAATCTGACTCTCTTGGCAACAAACAAGCAGATGTTGGCTTCAGGAAATCAGAAGTGGATCATACAATCATATCACCTTAGGCAGGTAAGTATGTTCAACTGACCTTGCTAACTATCAGTAAAAGAAGCTAAATAAAATATGCATAAATATCTAAAGAGGTATAATTAATTAGTCATAGTTCTTAAATATAAGATTTGAATTGGATTATAATTTTTAATATTTTATTCTAATTTTTTTTTTATTTTACCGAGAAACAAATTCCTTTGAAAAGTAGCAGAAATCAAATGTTTCCAGAACCATTAAATAGCTACCTGAAATCATGATATAGTGGTATAACACAAAAATAGAAATGGGATTTCCTTTAAACAATACATAGACTTTACTATCTCTGAAACATGTCAAATAAAAGCTACTGAAATAATACAACTATGTTCTGGGACTATGCCTTCCAGGTGTTGTTTATTGATTGATTGGTTGATTATATTTCAGTGCTGTAGCACTTCTTTTGGACAGGTAATTCCTATAACACTGGTAATTTGCCAAAAGCTATTAAAGAAAGTGATAAAATATACTAAATAGAGATAATAAATCCTATATGGAATAGTGAAAGAAAACACTCCATTAGAAATAGGACTTAGAACATCGGTATCTTCTAGCTATTCTGCAATTATCTATATTGAAGAGAGAGATAAAGAACAATTGAAATTCATTTTTAAATCTAACTACATTAATTTAGCTTTGTATAAACATCAAGTACATTTAAGTACAAAACTAATTACTCCATTTGCTTATAGGTGGTAAAAAAGGTAAAGGTATCACTCACACAAATGTGCTAGTAGTTTCCAAATGTAGGGGCTGGTGCTCATCTCCGTTTGAAAGCTGAAGAGCCAGTGCTGTCTGAAGATGTCTCCATGGTCATGGGAAAAGTAACAGGAGCTCACCCTATTACACGGCACTAGGGATTCAAACTGCTGAACTGCCAATCTTCCAATCGACAAATTCAGCTGCCTTACCATGCTGAGCCACCATGTGTCCCTTTATAGGTGGTACTGATGTTCAATATTTTTACATCACATTCCATATAATATATAGATTGAATTAATCTTTAGCACTCTAGATATTAAGAAACAATTTTTGATTTTTTTTTATTTTGCCTAATATTAATAGGTGTTGGCATGAAAATAGATATACAGGGCAGTGAAAAGATCATGCAACATGCTTTAAGATTTGAACTTGAAGTCTGAGAAGAACACAGCCCTGCCTTGTTTTGCCAAGAAGCAACAGGTCATCCTGACCTATGCAATTTTGGAATATTATTGTGAAACTTATTTTTTAACTTACCACTCTCTGTCTTTTTTATCTCATTATCTTTCACACACAAGCACATGATCTCCTCTCTCACACACAATACTATAATCTTCTTGGGCTTTTTTTTTTATTAGAATGAAATTTATGAAATTTACTATTGAATATTGAACTCCTATAGACCGAGAATGCATAATAAATTTAATAAAAGTTTGCATAGGAACATTAAGCTGTTTTATCAGAATGTATTATTTAATCCTGTTTTTGTTTTTTTCATTTTGACAAAATGTAAAGAAATGTGTGGATAGAAATTTCTAGAATAATGAATTATTTATAGAAAACCTCAAGCAGATAAGCTGAAGAGCTTTTGTACAAACAGAATGGATAGTTAAAAGGAGTAATGATGTCCTTTTATAAGTGGATTGTTGAAGAAAATTATACAAGATTAACTCACTCATCTTTTTCATAAAAGAAAATGTAGTCATTGACTAGTTTGGTTGATAGGATACACATAATAATTTCTTCCTGAAATTGCTAAGAATTAGTTATTGGTTCTCCCCATCATCTTCAAAAAAACCTTGTGATTGGACAAATGAGAGTAATCTCAAGGAGAAATCTATTTTGAAGCAAGCCCCATGTTATCCACCTTGCTAACTCAGTAACTCATAACTGGCTAAACGGGCTGTTGAACAGCTTCAAAAGTTATCAATGCTATTAAGTATACTTCAGCAGATAATTCAGTTTAAAATGAAATGAACTATGAACTAGAAGGAGGTTGGAAGGCATGAAAAATGGTATGTCTTCATATAGTCTTGTCTTTTAGTTTTCTCCTTCAGTTCAACACAATTCTGGAGCTAACAAGGAGCAAAAATGAAATTAAGTGTGATATCAGATTTTAGGTTAAGGGCATACCTCTATGCTTGTATAAATATGTCATTCACATATATGATATCAATATTTTAAAAAATAAAGACATTTTGTAATAAGCTAGTGGCCCTTATGTGAAATCTTTTTAACAAAGGAAAGAAAAAGTCTTATTAAACTCTGTCAACTTTGATCACCTTTTCATCTTTCTTTAGTCTTTACAAATATTTTTCCTTACAGCAATACATGTTTTTACCAGATATCTGAAATATACAGGTTGATCAACAGTGCCTAAACTAACTATCATATATACAGTAATCATAGAAAACAAAACAAAACTTTGAGACTTTGTCATGGTGTTTGCAAAAGCTCTTCATTACATGAAATAAGGCAATAGCTGCAGCTTCTAACAAGCCTCATTACTGCTAATTTCACGGCTGTTTCTCATAATACAAATGACCCAATGCTCAAAGCTTCCACTGTTTGCTTTATATTACACTGGCTAATTTATGTGTTATAGTTATTTCTCTTCTACTTTTGATCTGATACATCCAAAGGAGGAAGTTCTTAAAATGACATTAGAGTTACCGATGCTGATAGAAAATGGAAAAGTCAATCAAAAGGTTTCTGTTAAAGAGAAGGTCCATGTTCTTTAGAGGTTGTTAAATATTTCAGGTGCTTATGAAGTGTTTTGCTGGGAAATCCACTAAACCTATAAATACTATCTAAGTGGAACTCTTATTTTGTTAGTGACAATATCTAAGTGGAATTAATGAGAACGATATGACTCAACTATTTTGATTATTCTAATAATCAAACCTTGGCTTTAGTAATTTAAGCTTAGAATCAAGTTGCATTCCTGTGGTTCAGTGGTGGGTTGCTCCTGGTTCGGTTCTTGCGAACTGGTAATAAAACCAATGGGAGGCTCAGAAGTCATCATAGACAATCTGGCATGTGCAGAAGTGCGTGCACACTCTTGATGCAAACCAGTAGTAAAGATAAGTGGAACCCATCCCTGAAATGGTTGCACTATATTTAAAATCTCCTTTTATATTTTTGTTAACAGTTACTGTTAAGTAATTTTCAAAGATAAATAGAAATAATGAAATAGTGCAAAAAGGAAAAGTAGAATAAAGAATGAACTTTACAGAAAGGAATGTAATTACTTAACAAAAAGAGGCTGGAACCTCAGTTTAATATCCATACTTTCATTTTGTCAAATTAAAAAAAAACCTTGAAAAAAGGAAGCTTTTGCTTTATGCTTCAGTCTGTCATCTTCAAACTGAATATATGATAGTCAAAAATATAGATCATGAAGTTAAATCCCACTCAGGAGGATATGTTTCAAACTCTCATTAATAGGTAAAAGCATCAATTTCCCTCTAATCTTGAATAATTTCATATTAGACCAAGCATTTGCTTAATATTTTTGGGCAGTTTTAAACTTTATTTAATAGTGCGGCAATAAAAAAGAAATAGACCTAGCATCTCAAGAGAAGGATTAAGTCACAGAGATAAAATAGTATAGATGTTTCGGAACAGCTGTTGAGGTAGTATATTGGTCTAAAATGTTTTGTTTTGTTCATATTTAGATTCATATTCATATTTATGATATTGATTTATTGAATGGAAAGATAAGCCTTATCATTAATTCCACATCCATTTTCTAAGCTCCAAATAAGGTTGTTTTTCTTTTTAACAGGTGACATGTTCACTTAGGTGGCAGGTACACTTAGTTTGTACCCTTAAAAGGTTCTGTGGTTTTCAGCACAAGAAGCATTGTATGGGTGAGAAATTATAAATAAACATACATGGTTAAGTGAATGTGATATGTTAGATTTTTTTTCCCAAATGGATTGTAAAAGAAGATCAAGAGAACATTTGACAACACAAGGATATACCTGGCAATAGAAACAGAAAAACAGAGTTGGAAGGGACCTTGGAGATCTTCTAGTCCAACCCCTTCTTAGGCAGGAAGCCCTGTACTGCTTCAGACAAATGGTTATTAAATATCTTCTTAAAAACTTCCAAAAACTTAAAAACTTGGAGCATTCACAACTTCTGGAGGCAAATTGTTTCACCGATTCATTTTTCCAACTGCCAGGAAAGTTCTCCTTAGTTCTAAGCTGCTTCTCTCCTTTATTAGTTTCCACCTATTGCTTCTTGTTCTGCCCTCTGGTGATTTGGTGAATAGCCTGACTCCCTCTTCTTTGTGGAAGCCCCTGTCATATTAGAACATTGCTATCATGTCACTCCAAGTCCTTCTTTTCATCAGACTAGACATACCTAGTTCCAGCAACCGTTCTTTATATGTTTTAGCCTCCAGTCCTTTAATAATCTTTGTTGCTCTTCTCTGCACTCTTTTTAGTTTTCATATGTACCACTATCATAAAATATTGTTTTTTTTTCTTTTTATGATCCTTTAATCCCTTTATTCGGAATGGAGTCTGGTGATTGAATGGAGCTCAGTGTTTTCTAGCTGGATGCCCATCAGTGAGGCAGAACAACAATGTGAGCCTGTTCCTACTGTGTGCATGCACCGAGCTGCCAGGAGACAGGATCAATTAAGGAGGCAGGGTTGATTTGGGAGTAAGGCTTGGAGATGATTGGCCAATCCCATAAGACATAAAAGAGAAGTGAACTGAGTGTGAACTTTTGTAGGAAGCAATTAGTTCATCTTTTTTGTAAACGTTCTGGAAAAGCTCTGTTTGACTGTGTGCTAAATTTGGCCTTGCCCTGCATTTGACAATTAGTTCTCTGTCAGCATTCCAAGGTAGATAAGGTGAGTGTTTGTAAACACTCCTCTGAAAGACTGTTTATCAAACCTTGCAGACTGTAAATTAAAGTAATTTACAGCCATATGTATTAAAGAGGTTTGCCGGGACTAAGTTTCTCTTCACTTCATTTCTCCAGGGTCAATTCTGGTCAGTCATGATTGGTGAGATCCTACCCCAGCTTCCACTGTATGGAGTGTTGCAGTGTTTCATGGTCTCTCCCTTCCTAATCAACCTCTACATGAGGTTGTTTGGCATACTGATGATGCCGAAATATCTGTCTGCTTTTGGGGAATTAAGCAATGATGGGAATGCTTTAGGGGTGCAATGTCCTACGGTTGTTGACTGAAAAAAAAACCCAGTTTAAGACCCAAGTACCATGTGACGGAGTAAATACCCATTCCTGCCCCAGCTTCTGCCAACCTAGCAATTTGAAAACATGCAAATGCAAGTAGATAAATAGGTACCACCTTGGTGGGAAGGTAACAACATTCCATGTACTTTGACACATATTCATGCCACATAAACATGGAAGCATCTTTTGACTATGCTGGCTCCCTCAGCTAGGAAACAGAGATGAGCTCTACTGTACTCCTAGAGTTTGACATGACTGGATAGGGGAAACTTTAACTTTACTTTATCATGAATATCTTATTCTAGTGCTTTGAGCCTGTAAGGGTAAGGATGGAGAATAATAGGCTTCATCTGAACTTTGGCAAGATTGAATGGCTTTGTGTTTTAGGACCTTCCAGTTCTAAAGGTAAAGGTTTCCCTCACACATATGTGCTAGTTGTTTCCAACACTAAGGACTGGTGCTCTTCTCCATTTCAAAGCCGAAGAGCCAGCGCTGTCTGAAGACGTTTCCATGGTCATGTGGCCGGCATGACTAAAGCACAGAACGCTGGTACTTTCCCACTTGCATTTTATGTGCTTTCGAAACTGCTAGGTTGGCAAAAGCTGGGACAAGTAATGGGAGCTTAACCCACTACACAGCACTAGGGATTTGAACAGCTGAACTTCCAACCTTCCGATTGACAAACTCAGATGCTTTATCTGCTGAGCCACCATGTCCCTACCATTGTTGAATGGTATTATTCATGCTGGAATAGAGTTGAACTGTCCCAGACAAATCCGGTGTACAATCTTAGGTCTTCCTAGACTCACCACTTCTATTCAGTTGTGGCTAGGAGGGCCTTTGCACAGCTTCATATTATGTACTAGTTGTGTCCATTCCTGGATCAGTGGGCTGTCCTAGTCACTTCCTGATTGGATACAGTAATGCGGGGTTGTTCTTGAATAGTATTTGAAATCTTCAGCTGTTACAAAATGCAGTGATGCAGGCACTTATAAACTATAATAGCACAGGTTATAATTCAGTTTCACAAGCTGCATTGGTTACCAGTCTGCTTCTGGATCCAATTCAACATTGGTATTGACCTTTAAAGTCCTTTATGGCATTGGGCTGGGTTGTTTGAGGGACCACTTATTTCTTCCCATGACATCATATATGACATGCTGCAGGTTTTGTATGTTATAGAAATTGGCAGGTCTGAAAAGGCATGGCTTCTCTATGTGTGGCCTACTTTTTAGACATTTTCATCTCCACCCCCAGTGAGATCAGTTGTAACCAGTGGTGGGTTGCACCCGGTTCGGTCTGGTTTTACTGAACTGTTAGTAAAACTATCAGGAGGCTCTGCCCACCCACCCGAACATAATCAGGAATGATATCTGCTTGTACAGAAGCTTCTGTGTATGCAGAGAAGCATTTGCATTCACTCCCATTGCGAACCGGTAGTAAAGGTAAGTGAAATCCACTCCGTGTTGTAACCCTAACTATTTTTCAAAAGTCTCTCAAGACCTGGCTTTGACATCAAGCCTGTAGGTTTGAGGGGGCTAGCTCTTATGCCAATCTTATGGTTTTATACTAATCTAATTACTTCTGTGCTGTATACTTTTTAAATTGTTTAATAACTGGCTTTTCTTAGATGCTTTCTTGTTTTATATATTTGTACTATGCCACTCAAAATTACTTCTTGTGAGATGGGCAATTGTATAAATTTGATATATAAATAAAATAAATTTATGATTAAGTGAATAAATATATAATTAAAATTGTGAAGTATCCCTTTGTATGTGGCATATGCTGGCCAGCTGAGCTTTTTCTTAACAAGGTTTGGCTAAACAGAAGCAATATGATTCTTCTTATTGAGATGAGAAGGTCATGTAATTCTCATCAATTAAACACATTGTGTCATTCCAAGCTTTTGATCCAACTACAAAAACTGCTGGATAAAAGGTTTGGAACAATACAAAGGAAAGCAACACTTTATCTATAAATGTGGAGGAGGAGATGTTGTTTTAGGAAACAGCTTCAAAGGAGTGTTTGCACAAGACGTTGCCAATTTGAAGCTCCCATTCAAAATTTGCACAATTATAATATTTACAAATGATTTAGAGTGATAATAATAAGAATAAAGGGCTGTAGTAGATGTGGGAGCCTGCTGGCTAATTGTGGGCTGCTAACTATACCTTCTTCAGATGATGGAGGGACTAAAATTCAGGGAGAATAAAAATAGAAATGTCTTTGTTCTCAGTATGCTTCCTTTGGTAGTCCCTAGGATAAAGGGATAAATAGGATAAACCTTAAGAAGTGGGTTTTTTTTAAAAAAAAGAAGAAGAATAAGGACTGGATTTTATTCAACTAGTAAACATTCAGGCACAATTTCCTAAAAGCTTTTAGAATACTTTACATTAAAGCAATTTGGGTCACAAATGTGATTGTTGTATAAGGAATCCTGTATTTATTTTCAGTATTGCTTCTTCAGTTTAGGGTACTTTGATATTTCTCTCAACCTGTGTGCTCTCCTTTGTATATCCTACCTTACCAGCTCCACTAGCTTCTTTTTTTTTGGTGGTGGTGGGGATAGCTTGCTTTTTTGTTTTTCTTCGTATCAAATATAGTTTTTCACCATTGAGGTGGCAAAAGCAATGCTGGCTGCTGTAGTTCATTTTGCCTCATTGTAGGAAGTTCATGTCTTCACAATCACTTTGTATTTTGTCCTAAGGTGATAGATTGGTGACATTATTAATTAATTTATTTAAATGGGCAAATACTGAACTGATTAACTTTTCCTCCCCCCTCCCCCACTTTTGAAATCAGTTTCATAAAAACAGGGATACACTGAATAAAAAACTGGGTGGGAAAGGGAAGGTTGAAAAAAGTAGAAAGGATGGGGGCTATTGTGTGGGTGGGTATGCTTGCTCACTTAGTAATGAATGAGTATAACAGGGAAGTTAAATACATCCAAATCCTCTTCCTGAAAATAATCAATATGGAAAAGAAAGAACATGTCCTTTTCTTTTTCAGGGCAACTTTCTCTCAGTTCTTTCATTTCCAGTAACATTTCTAGCTTACTGAAACTTTTCTTATGGGAAAGTTTCAATCAGATGCTGGGAGAAGGCATTTTCTTGTCCTAATGAGATCAGGAGTCTGCAATTGAGAAGAAGTTGCCAGTTTTCCCATCTAGCTAAAAATGACATCAGGAATGGTGAAATTTTGTTCTGTGATTGCCTGGTAACTACTCCATCAGTGGACCAGTGAAATGTTCATCATGTGCAAGAAAATCCTTCACTGAATACTAGGTTGAAGTAGAACACTAAATCTCCAACTGCAATATTTTATATCTGCTGGGTATTGTTTGTTAATACAAATGAAAATCAAATTATAAAAATCTAATGTCACATATACATGTTCAGCTGGTCATATCTAGAAGCTCCATGTACATATTTATTTTCTTAATATGCCATCTTTTCCTTTACCCTCATATTTTCAATCTAATGTTAAAGGTGTATACTTATCCAAGGAGCGTAAAAAAAGTTTTGCTTCATTATAATTTTTCTTATACGTAAGTTTGATCACAAGATTTTGCTGTGATCTTCTGGATTATTTCGGATTTACGTTTTCACATTCTCTATGATTAAGAATAGTCCTGATGCTCTACAGTTGCCCCAACAACTATATTATAAATAAGGTTACATTTTGCATTTCACATGAAGAGGTCGACAATGTACAGAATTTTGTGAATGTGTTATTTAGTTGAAAAAAACAAAAAAACAAAAACAGAATGAAATTAAAATCATAATAAGTTTTTCTTAAAACCGAGACCTGAAATATTAAATATATTCTACTTAATAAGATTCTAGAATCTCTATTTCCAGGAAACTTTGATCGTGGATTTGTCATCATTACTGCTTAAAAAACACAGATTTTGACAGTGACTTTGGGAAATCTATAGGCATCAGCAAACTGTTGACAAGATGTTCCAAAGAGCAGCATTAAAATGAGAGTTCTGTCTGATATCTAGCATTATTTTCACAGTAAGGGTCCTGTTCATGCTGAGCTAGATGTTGAACCAACTGCTTCTGTCAGTCCCAACCATGCTTTATACCTTTGTATAGTACTTAGATACTACAGTGATAAGTAACATATGAACACTACAGCGACAATTGATTGATAGATAACAGCATCTGAGTCAAAGAATTTAGTGTTCTTTTTTTAAAAAAAATGTCCTGCAAATAAGCCATTAGATGTTAAGGGAAATTATTCATAACAATGCCAAAATGTTAAAATATTATTTCTTTACATAATACAAATGACCATACTGCAAACTGCTGAAAATTTAATAGAATCTTAGGTTGCAAACTTAATTAAATAAACTATACTAAAATTAATAGGATGAACATTTCAAAGCCAGCTTGTGATTTTCTTATTTCAAAATAATATCATATTCAGTGTTGTCACAATTACTGCCTAATAAGTAATGATTCCAGATACTTACAAGTCTTACTTTTCTTTGTGACAGAAGAAAGTTAGTTGTGTTTTCCTAACAAGTAGTAAACATGCAATAAAAATTACCACTCTTAGTCCAATATACCTGAGAAGGTATATAATAGATAACAGAAATTACCACCAGGGGAAATAGAAATAAGAGAGAAGAAGATAAGCAACATTTCTACTAGTCATTAAATAAGGGACATTTTTTCCCTGAGGAAACACAATAAACTTTTGCAATTTGTTGCAGTGAAAATGAATTATATACATAGTGAACAGGAACATATGGATTTTCTTCCTATTGTTTTTTCATGCTTCATTTATGATAGTTGTTTTCAGTGAAAATGCCAAAAGTTATAAATCATTTTTTTTCTCAAATAGAACATTCTTTTCAAAAAACATTTTTGCATGCCAAATGTTTTTTTTAACTGCTACCTTGATGAAAACTTTCTTTAAAAATATTGTTTCTTCAGCAAAACATTTAAAACCATGGTCATTCCCTGTAAGGTGATGCAAAAAGATACATGAATTACTATATTTTTAGTCAATGGTGATGATATGATTGTATTATTAACCATGTGAATCAAGTTTAAGAAGGTTTGTAAAAACATCTGAACCTTGCTATATTGATCTACAATGTGCCTATCTGTTAGATTTCTGTGATTTATAGAAAGTGTATAAAATGAGACAGAGGGATAAGAGCTATTACAAAGGAAGTTGCAAAATATGCTACATGCAACACAAAAGCCGTAAACATCAAACTAGTAATAAAAGTTGACTTGGACAGAGTAGGAGAGTTACTCTGTGCAGATGTTAGTATATTGACTTTCTTTCAGTATGATGTAGGAGTGTCATTTAGGTCATTGATTATCAAGTTATAGTTTTAGAAATTCTGTTGGCCTGATGAATTGTGTTGTTTATATGGGGAACAAAAAAAAGCAATACATTCTGGGAATCCATTATATGATGCTGGTAAAGCCAATGATGGGTGCCAAACCATTGTGGTAAGTTACAGTAATCTAAGGCAGCCAATATTGCCAAAATCTCATCTGCTGCAGTTTTAACCAGACAGACACAAGTGACAAAATATGACACTATATATATCTTTACCTTTAAAATTAGTCAATAGTGAATTTTGCAACATTACAATGACTAAGGAAAACAACAGGGTGATTTAAATTAAACATCTTACATTTTTGACAAATAAATGAATTTGTGCATATTTTCCAAGGAACAAGTAATTCATGGGTAAATGTGATGTTGCTGTAAAAACAGACTCTAATTCACTTTTGCCTCTGCAGTGGGTTAAACACTGAACAACATAATAAGTGTCATACAGAACCATAGTTACATATGCCTTTCCAGATCAACTATGAAAGAGTCATAATTCAGTATCATCAAAACTTTCTGTAGTAGCAATTCTCCCCAAAAGGCATCATTTAGCCAAATACTTTGGAATTTAACTAAAGCAATACTATAATAATAAAATTTAAAAGATCAGTGGAACTACTTGCCTCCAGAAGTTGTGAATGTTCCAACACTGGAAGTTTTTAAGAAGATGTTGGATAACCA
>JANHFP010002982.1:9595-24597 GCA_032468135.1 Calamaria suluensis | reverse complement strand
TGGAAACTGAAAGGTTTTTTTTTAATGTTCTGGAATTTGTTCTACTGGTATCTTGAATAAAAGGGAGGAAAATAGAATGGCATTTTGCAATGTCTCCTTCAATAAAATCCTTGAAACCCTCAAATAAGCTCTAGGAATGCCACACCTACCTTTCCATTCTGCTAAAATGGAAGCTTTCATATGAAGGTCATCCAGTTATGCTGATTTACTCAATGATAAATGATAACAATATAGATTGAAGTTTTTCCATGTTTATAGAACAATAAGGTGACATGGCTCTAATAACATGAAGGAATAGTTTATTGTTATTGTTAGTTGCAAACTCGTGTCCAACCCCTCACAACCCCATGGACAACATTCCTCCAGGCCTTCCTGTCCTCTACCAGCATCTCACAATTTAACTCATGACAACAGCTTCAATGACTCCATCCAGCCACATCATTCTCTACTGTCCCCTTCTTCTTTTCCCTCAATGGTTTCCAGCATTAGGCTCTTCTCCAATGAGTCCTTCCTTCTCAGTAAGTGGCCAGAGTATTTCAATTTCATCTTCAGGATCTGGCCTTCTAAAGAGCAGTCAGAGTTGATCTTCTCTAGGACTGACTGGTTTGATTGCCTTGCAGTCCGAGGGACTCATATGAGTCTTCTCCAGCACCATAGTTCAAAGGCTTTGATTATTTGACACTCAGCCTTCCTTATGGTCCAACTTTCATAGCCATACATTGCAAATGGAAAAATTATAGCCTTGACTATACATACTTTTGTTGGCAGGGTGATGTCTCTTTTTTTTTAGTATGCTGTCTAACTTTGTCTTAACGTTCTTCCCCAGGAGCAAGGGTCTTTTAATTTCTTGCCTGTAGTCTCCATGTGTGTAATCAGAAAAATAAAATCAGTCACTACCTCTTCCCCATCTATTTGCCAGGAATTGAGAGGGTAGGGAACTATGATTTTAGTTTTCTTAATGTTGAGTTTCAACCCAACTTTTGCACTCGCCTCGTTTACCCGCATTAGAAGGTTCTTTAGTTCCTCTTCACTTTCTGCCATTAAAGTGGTATCATCTGCATATCTGAGGTTGTTGATATATCTTAATTCCAATTTTTGATTAAACTATCCCCACCTTTCTCATAATGTGCTCTGCATATAAGTTAAATAGGGGTAGTTTGCAGGGCACCTGTAACTTTGATAAGCTGATATCTACTTGTAATTTAATTGGCATCCATGTCTTTTCATTTACTTGGGATTTTTGCCTATGATGTACTGATTCCAGTGACTTGTGGGTTTTCTTCTTGAGCACCAATACTCTTAGTTCTGAAACTACTGTTTTATGTTGAGTATTGTAATTATTCAGTTAGCCTATACTTCTTAGAATATGATGGCTTTGCTTGTTGAATACCTATTTTTCTGCTAAGCTTAATGAAGAAATTTGTTTGGAACTTTCCAATCATTTGACTTTCTTTAGAGATAGCTTTTCTGTTGTAACTGTTAACCCATTTTTAAATTACTCCCAAATTCATATTTCCAAAGAAAATAATATATTATTTTATAAGAATAGAATGCACATATATATTGGGTATTTATGAGCATATGTGTAGAATACGGAAAAATAAAAAATGCAGTAAAATTATATAAGCATAAACAATATGAATAGAAGAAAATGATGTATTCAAAAAAGAATAAATAATTCCTTGAAGTGTGAAACAAACTATTAATTTGGTGAATCTTCCAATACAGCTTAGTTTTTAACAGCTACATACCTTTATTTAATTATTTTTTTGAATAAAACAGGAATGAAAATAAATATGGATGGACACATCTTTGCATTGGAATTGGAAAGGGATAACTCTAAGATGAAATTCAGCTTTTATTCAGGCCATAAATTTTACTATGGGCAACGGCTCTTGTATGCTAAGACGTTAATTTTAACTAACAGATGAAAAACCTGGTAATTTATTTTGCTTTAAATCAGGACTGAACATTGGTCTAATTTCAAAAGTTACTACAAGTGATTACTAAAATCTGTGGTAAGATATATGTCTTATCCACCCTCCCTACTGAAGGAGAAGAGAATGAAGATAGAAAATAAAGGGAAGTGTCTAAGGAAGAAAGAGAAAGTGGTGAGAAAAAGGATGGAAGTTTCTTATACAAAATATCTGGCATTTGGTTATTTGGCAAGTTTTGGCTTTTAAAATATTCACTCATTTAATTTGGAGGAATCTTCTCTTTGGATGTATCTAAAAATGACAGAGATTACCCAAGTAGAACTGATTTTTTATATATAAAATGCTGATTTATCATCTTGGTTCTCTTTTAATTCCAGGATCTTTTTTTAACTAATCTTTTGATTCTTTGTTGGCTAATTTGTAAATAAAATATTATTTGTTCTTTCTTAATTTTAAGCAATTGTTCTGCAGTGATTTGGATCTGAGAAAGCAGGAGTCTATCCCATGCCACTCCCTATTTTTCCAAATGGCAAATTTTCAAATTCTGCAAATGTCAAAATTGCTGAAAGGTGAAGCAGCAGTTCAACCAAAAACTAAATCTATTTGTGGCCCACTAGAGAAAAGAAGAGATTAGTAATATAAAACATTGGATGGAGAGGCTGCTAACTTTAAAAGTTGTCTCCCATGATTTACAGTCTTTTAAAATGAATTAATTCATACAGGTAAAATCCAGAGTGGACAGGTCAACCAGATTCTATGAAGATGGAGCAGAAGAGAAAACAACAGCATTAAAATTCTTAGTGATTGATGCAGAAGGAGAAAAAAATATTGCAGCTTGAAAGTTGTGACTGATACTTCACAGTACTGAAAAGTCGTTCTGACTAAAGCGATCCAGAGACAGATCTGATTTGTCAAAATAATTTACAGTAAGTACATTTCTCCACTCCTGGAATTTAATAATATAGGCAGTCCTTGACTTACAAGTTCATTTAGTGATTGTTCAAAATGACAATGCACTGAAAAAAGTGACCTATGACTATTTTTCACCTCTATGATGGTGGCAATATCCCATGGGATGTGATTACAATTCTAATGCTTGGCAATTGACTCATATCCACTTTGGGGCATGGAACACTGTTTTTATAAATTTGGTATGTAAAGTTTCATAAGTCTATAAGCTACTGTATTTGTTTGAGTATAAGATGCACCTTAATTTGGTGGGGAGGAAAATAGGGACAAAAAAATTCTGCCTACCAGATATTTATCTGGCTAGTCCCAACACATTAGTTTGCTTGCTGGTTTTGAGGCTGGTGTTGGTTGGAGTATCCACTTCAGCAGATTAGTTCACTTGCTGGTTTTGAGGTTAGGGCTGATTGGAGCTGGGCCTCAAAAACACAACTGATCCTTGGAGGAAGATCCAGTGATTAAAGGAGGCAAAGCATGGAAGGCATAAGGGAAAGCAGCAGCTGTTCTGGATAGCAATTTTGGGCACCGCAAATGGTTACATTCAGAGTATACACACCCACATTTTCAGCCTCTTTTAGGAAGGAAAAAGTGTGTTTTATATTCCAAAAGATATGGTAGATAGGGACCTAGTCTTTGCAAGGCTGTGAAAAACTGTAATTCCTCTTGCAAGCGTTGGGAACATGAGACATGAATATGTTTAGCAGTGTCATATTTTTATTGAGCCTTAATGCAGTTTTAATGGTTTTTTAAAAACAATATTTTAGTACAATTCTCAGGTTTTATTTTATTTTGCATCCAGAGTTTCTTACATGAGGTGGCCATATACTTTTGATGCATAGAAAAATTTGTAGTTTCCCCTTTTTTGAAAAGAGGTAACATTAAAGTAGTTATTTATTATGATTGAATTCCTATTTCTCTCTCCCTCTCTCTCCCTTCCTCCCTCTCCCTTCTCCCTCAATATTTCAAAATATTTTACATAGAGAAGAAATCTGTTTATGTCCTCTTTCTAAAATAATACTACATTTTTTCATCCTAGGATTTTCAGTTTTATATAATTCAGGAAACTAAACTTTATCCTTTTCCATATGTTGGGCACATAGCAACATATGACTAAAATGAACAGTCTCCCAATTAAAACTATGTTCTATGAAATATTGTTCTGAGAGAGAGAGAGAGAGAGAGAGAGAGAGTGATTGCAATAAATATGAAGTATATACATGTGCTCAAAAGTGTAAAGGGAAACCAAGTTAAACTATCAGTAGAACAGAGGGAACAGGATATTGAATGATTTGTTTGGGACCCAGAAAAATACAATTTTTCATACTACATTATTTTATAGTTATTGTCAGCTTTCTCATTATGATTCTTATATCGAGTAGTAAAAATTTTCATTTGAAAACAGCATATATGAAATTATTGTCTACCTGTTTTGAGAAATGCACACACACATAGATTGTCAGGAAATATTTTTCATATTTGATATTTTGGTGGATTGATTCCCTTCAACAAGGTTTTCATCTCATTCCCATTTCATTTGAATGAAGGAATGAAAACACAAATACTATCCCTGAAGAGGTTCAATTTGTCATGATTGCTTTTGCCCAAATGCATTGATTCAATGTAGGTTTCTCTCCCCCCCAAAAAAATAATAATAATAATAATTCTGTTATCAGATTCAGTCATGGGGAAAATGGTAGTTTGAATCTTTTCTGCATGTAAAAGACAGTACAATATTTTCTTCTTTAATGCAGACTTTTCTATCATTTAAATCTGAGATGTCCACCTAGTTTATTTGGGAAATTTCATTCATAGGTTTTGGAATGTTTTTTTTTGTTCTTTTGTTTTTAATTTAGATGACTGCTTACACTCAGCTATGGATTATTTCTGACAATGAAAAAATATATTAGATTTACTATTATAATGTGTAGCTAAATGAGCACTACTAAAAATAGTACAAGAATGCAACTCATTAAAATATTGCTCCCGGTTTCATGATGATTATGGTTAATAGGGCAATCAAATCCTGCTGTATTGTTCTTAACTACATGGCTGTTTGGTAGGAAGCATACATTTTCATTAAATAAAGACTTATGGGAAGAAGAATGTAATCAGTATTAATGACCTGGAATCTAATTTAAATGCTGGCTTAGTCACCATCCCATCCACTATTAAATGGAAATTTAATAGTGGATGGGATGTATTTCTTTTAAAACAGAGAGAAAAATCTTAAACAGCACATATTCAGTTAGACTTTAAAAACAGAAAATACACTGTGGAACTATAACATTGTTGACCGTCTTATATCTGATTTAAAAACTTACATACTGCTTGTATATTTCTCTATCATTTAAAGGTCAATAGAATAAAGGATTTGTAAATATGAACTGAATGCAAGTTATGCTTACAGATTTATTATTTATATTGGTTCTTTGATATCATCATTCTGATATTTACTGGTGCCTGAATTATAGTTTCCATGATATTTAAATTTGTGTGTGTGTGTGAATGTGTGTGTATGCATGTGTGTATATAGACATATAACACACAAAAACCATATATATATAAAACAGCAACGTTAACATAATTTACTAGCTTTTGTGAAATTGTACAGATGGAGTTTACAGACTCTAATAATTCTGTTTTCCTGATGAAGTATCTATTATTTATCTATCAACTTAAAGCTGCAATCCTAAACAATGTTTTTAAGAATGTCTACTCTGATTTTTGTAGGATAGATTATGAATCACAATCTAGTATAATGAATTAAGAAACAATAATTTGACCTTAACATAAACATATTTTTATTGTGACACAATTCCAGTCTTTCACAGTATTTACACATTTACCCAAAAAATAAAAATATTGAAACTGTAGAAGTTTAATTTGCTAACAAAGTGATAAAAATATTTATGATATTTAATATAAATAAAATTTATATCAGTAATATAGTTCATTTATTAAAAAGTAACAATTAACAAGCACTATTGGGTCAACTAAGGTTTAATTTTAGTACTGTGTATCTATATACATTTAGTAGTCTCATTTTAAAAGTCTATAAGAATTCATCATTAATGTAAATGTCATGTGTATGATATGAAAGCTACATATTGAAAAGCCTATTTATTACATTGGAATTTCATTCTCAGTTTTGTCTTTAATGTGTCTCTTTATAGTATGTACTATGTTTCCCAGAAAATAAGACTCTGTCTTATATTTTTTTGAACCCTGAAATAAGTGCTTGGCCTTATTAATAAGTGCTAAGCCCATTTGGGCTTATTATCATGGGATGTCTTATTTTGGGGAAAATGGTATATATTTAATGTGTAAATCTTCTGAAAATGAAGATATATTATGTGTTTTGGAGTATATATTTTTCCTGTCTGCCTATTTGGAGTATATATTTCCTGTCTGCAACTTTTAAGGAACAAGAAAATGCAGCAAATTATTTACATATAAAAACAAGCAAATATTCATTTCTGTGTTGATCATTTCTCAATCATGAACAGATATTCTACTGTTTCTTTTATGCTGCCAATTTCCATTTCCCTTATCAGACACCATGAATAACACACCTGTTCACTAACTGATTTCATGGCAGTCCCTTGTGTTTCTTATTGGATCCAGTCAGAGCTTTTGTCATTGAAATTTGATCCTTTAAAAATAATAATAAAAGACCAACAAGTTTACCATTTGCTTTCAAATATTCCTGATTATGAAGATATGAAAGAATGATCATTGATACCAGAGCTATAATAAAAAGGAGCTGATTTACAATTGTACATATATAGTAATATATTATAGGGGGAAAATACCCTAAAAGCCTATTTCATGAAGCTATAGTATATGTCCTTCTTACATTTTAAGAACAAAGGTACTTATTTTTGTCCCCCCCCTAAATGTGCAAAAGGATATTTATAAAAGTCAGCAAACATAAATATAAATAATTTATACCAGACACAAATAGACAACTATTAGGCAGTATAATAATTCAGCAAAAAATAATAATTCCATGTTCATTTTATATTGAGCAACAAATTCCCAAATTTCCATTTTTACAGTTAAGATGCTTCATTGGTTGGGTTAGGGGTGAAATTAATGTTATATTAATCACAAATAATCCAAAATTGTTATTATAATTCAGGCAATGACAATTTGTTGACATGGCTCATTACTTTGTTGAATAGCTTTTTTTTACCCAAATCTTTCTCTGACAGAATTACCAAAATTTAATGACAAATCATTGATGGTGTGATTTTCTACTATTTTTATGCAGAAGCATTGTTGTATGATTGAAATTCACCTTATTAAATTTCCAAGAAACCACTACATTATGTATATGGCTGGAAGGAGAGAAGAACAACCTTAAAAATACTGATCCCATACACTTTCACCTCACCCTTCCAATTTTGTTTAGTTGACCAATCACTATTGCCTTTGGTAGAATTACTTCTAAAACACCAGTATGGCCAACATCAACTTGTCAGCTTCTCCAATATAATCTAGCAAAACAGAATGCTGCAAAGGTTCCTCCCTTTGTTTTCAGAATTCTTAGTAACATTCATCCATGCCCTGGCACAATGCTTTTGTCTCGGTTCCACTTAGTCATCGAGATGCTGCCAAAGCATTTGATTACTAGGCATGGATGAGTTTCACGGGCAGTGCCTTGCTTATTATAACATCTCAGTGTGCATTTATTTAGGTTCTACAAAAAAAAATAGTATAGAAAGCAGATACTAGCAAGATAGCCATCAATTATATTTTTGTAAAGCCATTGTCTTTTTGAAAGATTCTCTGTCATCACTGGACTTTATCAAAGGACATTTTTTCTCATCAAAGCAAGATCAGCTTAAAGATAAAGCACAATCAAAATGCAGAAGTTTATCAAAGAATAATTTATGTATAATTGACTTAATATGTGCATTCATCATCCCATTCCAATTGTTATTAAGGCAGAGGGTTTTTTTCTGTTTAAGCTAGGAGGAAAAGCCGGCTCAAAAATAAAAGTTGCAGGAATCATTTTGTCAAATTCTTATTTCACATGTTTGTGGTTTAATATCTTCTGGGTCAAACTTTTTTATTTTTTATATAATAAGGAAAAAGGTATGGGATTGTTGTAAATTTTCATATAACAGTGTGGGTTTAAGGCATACATTTCATTTAAATCAGTATATAATATATTCTCAGTATGTAATAGTATTAAAACAATTTTTTTGAATTTCTTAAGGTTCCAACAGACAGTTTCAATCATTTTCAATTCAATGGAAAATCTTGAAGATAACTACAACAACATGTTTATTTTGCGGATAGAAAATTTTTCTTTTTGTTGCGGGTATCTGAAAAAGCAGGCAAATATAGCACACTTTTTTTTCTTTTGATCTTAGTTTCATGGGTGATGTCCCTCCCCCCTGCTCCCGAGGAGGGCCCAGCTTCCACCCGTCCTCCATCTCCAACATTTCCTCCATCACCTCCTGCCATTTCTCCAACAAATTCTTCTCCTAGAAGGGCTTTATGTTCTTTTAAGAAGGCCTCAGCCTTCTTAAAAAGTTAATATTTATTCACAACTTAATAAAGTTGTATTTATTCTTGTTTTGTTTCCCTCCCAGAGGATCAACATTCCTTCAGGCACCAACCATCTAAATGAGATTCCCTTAAGATACAGTTTAGATAGAAAAAATATTTTTGTCTTATATCGTGTATCTTTTTGGGAATCTGTTTGAGTATATTTATTTCTTTATCTTTGTATTTAAAATTTCCCCCCTCTGTGCCCTTAAGACCTCATCTCTGGTAGATCTCCTTAAAAATTTAACATGTATTTCTCTTGGGACACTGTGAATTTTTGCATTGCTAGAATTAACTCTGTATATCTGGTCAATGTCCCACCATATCTGTTCTTTCTCCCTTCCAGTAAATTCTGCTAATATAGTACTCATAATATCTTTTAAATCATCCCCATCTTCTTCTAATACATTTTGAAATCTAAGGAAGAAAGAAGTCTTCTCCAGTTCCATATTTAAAATTACATTTTCCATTTCTTGTTTTTCCTTCCGGATTACCTGCACCTTCTTTTCTAGACCCTCTGCCCTTCCCTCCACCCCACCAACCCTTTGTTTATCTTCCACAGTTAATTGTTTTACAGATTTTAGTTCATTACTAAATTCCATTAGGTTTTCTTGATGTCTTCCTTCAACACAGCTATATCTTGTTTCATTTCCAGTCTCATCTCGCTTAACGTTTGCTGCAATTTGTCAAACACTTATGAGACTTCCTATGTATCCATTGTTCCAGCCCCAGGCTTGCTTTGTTGGGTAAATGTGGTTATGCACGATTGCCCACTGGGGCTTGAAACTGCTGAGCTTGGCACTGAAGAAGCTTGGGAACTGGTCCCTTTTGACCCCGTGGCATTTTGGTATCTTTAACAGTTTCACAACACAGCCTTTTTTTTTCTTTTTGGTCAATGTTTAGGTTGGTGAATAGGAGAAAGTTCTGAGGGAACTGTCCTGGAGGCTGCAGCAACCCAGAAGTCAAGTTTTATTTAATTCAGTCAATTATCAGGAAGATCCACCTTTGATACAGGCAATCAGAGCACTTTTATTGGGGGAAAACTGTAAATACACTATTATATCAAGAATCCACATTTAGAATCCACATTCATGTCTCATTGTATCAGCCAGCTCTCTCAGAGGCAACAGAAGGAAGTGAAAGTCTTTTTGTCAATAAAGAGGCTGTATGTCAGCCATCTTCACCATCTCTCTGCCAAAGCGAGGGGGGGAAAGCCCATTCTACCAAATCTCTCCACAAAAATCACTTTCCTCAATCTCTGTCAATCCTGCCTCCAGGCAACAGCATTTTAAAAATATTTTCCTCTCTCTCTACATTAAAGTGAGAGACGTTCTGCCAAAGCTGCTGCTTAAGTCTGGGGGGAAAAACAACCACCCACCCTCCTATTTATTCATTTCCTCTCACCGCACCAGCTTCAAAGCGTCTGTCTTCACCAGACAACAAAAACAAGAAAGTCCTCGCTTCGTCCTCCTCACCGGATAGTCTTTGCTGCTTTTCCTCCTGATGGGCGTTCAGCTAGCAATGGTGCCATGGCGAGCCATGAGCCTTCAACCCTCCAGCACCTCGGGTGAACCTGTTGAGCCCCCTACGACCGCTGTTAGTTTGGGGGCTCCCAGCAGGCCACCCCAATGGCAGGCAGTCCCTGCAGGACTGCCTGTGTTCCTGAAGGAGCCCACCTGGAGGGTCAATTCGGACTTTGGGGTGCAGAGCCACCCCAGAAGCGTCCATCCTCTTCATGCTCCCGAAAGTGGAATCAGGACAGTCATTCTTTCTCAGCTCTAGGAAGGATGAAATGGCACACTGTTTTCCAAAAGCATAAAATTTCCAGGACTATTGTAGGCAGTTGCTAGTAACAAACATAACACAAAAAATAAAAGAAACAAACAGCAACATTTTTGTGGTCACAGACACATTTAGCTTGGGGAGGTTAATAAGAGATGTAAATGATAGAGCTTTGATAAAACTTATATTTTTCCCATTCATAAATCTGGGGTTGGATATATCTCATGATTTTATGGCAAGGCATATAGTAGTAGCAGCTCGATATAAAAAGCTCTGTAGACATCCTTTCAGTCCTAGTATTTTCTTTCGCCTAATCTCAGTCTTTCTCTCCTTCTCTTTCCCATGCTGAAAAGTGACTACAGTAGAGATGTGAGCATTATTTTGTTCATTGTTGGTTAAAAAGTCATTGAGATTTCATAAAAATGTTCATTGAATGATGCTTAAGAATTGGGGGCTGGGATTTTCTTCCATAACTTTAATGGGCTTGCAAGGATTAGAAATGCAGTATCTTAATCCAACTTCCCTCTTCAGGAAGGATAAATGATTATTCTCAACCCTAGCCACTTTAAAGTATATGACAGGTTGCAACAGATGCCTTCATATTGAACTCATATAGCATCTTGTAATATACATGGCTAAGAGAACCTTTCAACCTTGAAGGCAGTGTGGGTTATCAAATTTATCCTGCAAGTCATAGCCAAACATATCTTGCACATAATCTTAGCAAACAAACCTTATTATAAGCTTTATTGCAAATGTATAATATATGCTTAATAAAAGCAGTTCCAACTGCAAATCAATTCCTACTTAAATGATTAAAAGCTTAGGTGAGGTTACTTTGCTGCAGAAATGGAAATCAGAGTGTTAAACTGGAGGCAAATTAGATCAATATATAATTGTCTGGGATGGAAAATAAAAAAGATTTTTTGCTATACTAAGGTCTGATGGACAAGTGGAGAAGGGAGACTGCTACCTAAGCAATGAAACTTTCAGAGAGAAGCTTCTAGTCTGGATTTTTACTGTGGATGATTCTTTCTGGACAATTTTTATCAAAATATTTTATACTGACTTATTAATCATGAAACAGCTGACGGTGCCTTTTTTAAGATAAAGGAATTAAGATTAAGAGACCTATAGCATGCTTGGAGCCAAGGTTCACTCTGTAACACAAAGCATTTATTCCTTCAAATTAAAAAAAAATCTGAGCACATGCAATTTACCTTTCTTAATAATCATCTCTCTAATAATATATCAAGGTATATGTTTTTAAGTGTACTCTTGTTAGAAAAAGTAATTGTTTCACTTCACTCTGCCCTAGTCAGAGTATTGTATACATTTCTGAGTACCATTGTTCAAAAAAAAAGCAGTGAGAAAGCAGAGGTTTAAAGGAAGGCTACCAAGAAAATGAAGGTCTGGAAACTAAGTCTTGTAGAAAAAAAAGTGTGTTGTTTAGCCTAAATAAAATATTACTTAGATGTCATTTGATAATGGTCTTTGGACAGTTGAAGGGTTGTTTAGGAGTGGATTTATTCTTTCTTGTCCAATAAAGCTGGGACAAGATTAAATTAGTAGTGAGGCCTTCATTCAGAGTGAATAAACCTCCCCTTCCCTTCCAAATCTATGATTCCTTTATGGTTTTCTTGAATGGTGTTAGCACTCAGATTCAGCATTAAAGATTTTAAATTGGATTTTAAACACAGCCGACTATCATGCAGAGCCACCCCAAATTTGTTTATTTATATATTTACTTATTTACTAGGTCTTGTGTACTTATATAAACAAAGGGTGGTTTCCATTGCTTTCTTGCTGTAAAAAAAGTTAACAAATCAAAATGATCGATGCGATAAATTACATTTACATTAACTCTGCACCACAGAATGATCGACCTAGCATGGTATGAGTTTATTTTTTTCAAAAGGTGACAACCAGCACCTTGAATTGCATTCAGAAGCAAATAGGCGACCAGTTCTCAAAGTAGAAATATCCTCTGAGAGTTAGAAAAGCATGACTAAAAAAAAAAAAAGTATACCAAGATATATTTTTTTCTCTGCCAAAATTCATTTTGAGAAATGAAATGACAGCAATTGGATATAAAATGCAATGCGGATCAGAAAACACCAAAGACAACCCGGACACATTAAACCAAATTAGTATTACCATTTGAACCTAATTACTTTTGAAATGTTTTAAGCATAAAACTGCACTCCAATTTCAAACAAGCAACTTATTGTTAATTCATTGGATTCATCTGTGCTTTTGTATTTTTAATCTGTATGGCAGAAGAGAGCAGTTAAAGTCTAGGGCTGCTGCCAATTGTAATACAAAGGTTCTCACACTTTGGGGACATTGTTAGTTGTATGACTCACTCCATAAAGCCACACTGAGACCTTGAGGGAAAGACCAAAAAAAGAGTTTTTTTTCTTCCCCCCTGGTATTTCTTCGTTGCCAGATTTTGGTGGAGGTGTCAAAACAACATTGTCATTAGATGTATCAGATGAAAATACTTTCATAAACATCTAGTAGCCTGGTACAGTTTTAGTTTGCTTGCTTGGACACCTTTCAGAATCTGTTAGTTTGATTATAGTCTTTAATTTTATATCAAACACTATAAATGGAAGCAGGCTTTATTGGACGCACGGCTGTGCATAAGCAGTTGGATATCCAGGAGAAATTTGGGACTGTTCCCACCACGCAATTTGTCCATTCCTGTTTCATCATCAAGGGATACTTCATAACCAATGATGACAGGATAGAATAGACACCAGCTTCCTTTCCCTTCTGCTACTTGGGGAAGCATTAGAATAATTGGAGATTGTTGAGGGAAGTCACAATGTAGAAGCACTGCGATATGACTTGTTATGTGTTGAATAGCAATCACATAGATCACAGTAACTCCTACAAACTAAGCTTTAAATTGTTAAGTGTGAGTGTTCCTTAGCAACCAAGAAAGATAGCCAATCAAATGTAGGTCTAAACTGTTAATTAACTGTAAAGGTTTTCTCTTTGTCAGGAAGCTGCTCTTCACTGTTTTTTGTTTGTTTAAAGGCTGTTTGTTTCAGCAGCAGCCTTAAAGATTAATCTGTAGAGATGGCAGCTTATTTATTCAAGACAGGCATATCTGCTAATAATAAGTAGCCCTTGAGTAAGGTATTTGAAGTAAAATGGTCCTTACTTTTGGAGCAAATGTTTATCCATGCCATAAACATCTCCTAAGAAAAGAGAGTAGTCAAGATTTGGAATGTTTTCAATTACCCAAATATATGTAAAAACAATAAAGTCCACCAGAGTTGGACAGGTAATCACAATACACCTACTACCTTCTTCTACTAACTTCTACTACTAACTTCTTGCCTCCGGAAGTTGTGAGTGCTCCAACATTGGATGTTTTTAAGATTATGTTGGATAACCATTTGTCAACCAGGTGTAGATTTTCCTGCCTGGGCAGGGGGTTGGACTAGTTGACCTCCAAGGTCCCTTCCAACTCTTATTCTATTCTATTCTATTCTAAATTAGTATTTAAATATACCAATAACTTCTCATTGCATTATTAGCCAAACAGAATTTCTAAGTATGGTACAGCATCGCCATCTAGTGGTGATGTTAAAGACTTCCTGCTATCATTACATAATAGAAAATCAACTATCTCTACATACACCCATTTGTAAATTCTCAACCGGATGGAAGCCTCTACTATACTCAATCCAAGAGCTATGTCCTCCCTGTTTGATGATCAGGTGCATGAACGCTTGAGTTTACATTTCGTACTCATTCACCCTCATAGCTTTACAGAAATTACTTAAGACCGTGATGGCGAACCTATGGCATAAGGGCCATAAGTGGCAACAGAGCCCTCTCTGTGGGCATGCCAGCCGTCGCCTCAACTCAGATCCACCCTGCCTCCTGCCAGCCAGCTGGTCATTGAATCTGTACCACAATTGCAGGACACATGCTCAGGGGTCACATGAGCAGGGGATGCTTGCATTGCATTCTGGGGGTCTGCATCCTCCGCACCCCGTTCTGGGTAAAGTGACCAGATTTGGTCACACCTTCGGTGGGACATCGTCGCCGGGGGGCGGGCAGCGGGCAGGTGGGCGCTGGCTTCTGAGAAAAAAAAACCCGGAAAAAAAACAAAAAACAAACCAGAGACCGTCGGCAGGAGGTGCGGGGGGGACAGAGGGCCCCCCGTGCCCCCCCATGCCGTGCCCCCCATGTGGGTGCTGGCTTCTGAGAAAAAAAAACCAGAAAAAAAACCAAAAAAAACCTCGGACTTTTAAAAATCGGCCAGGCCTGCTGTCGGCCCAGGCAGCTTCGACGGGAGGGGGGCGGTGTGGGGGACGGGGGCGCCCCCCTGCCACCTGCCCCCCCACTGGGAAAAAAAACCAAAACCTTGGACTTTTAAAAATTAAAAAAATTCTAAAGAAAACCCGGGACATTAGTAAAAGCGGCAGGACTTTTACTGAAAAGGCGTGTCCGTCCCGCCAAAAGCGGGACGGATGGTCACCCTAATGTTGGAGCATTCACAACTTCTGGAGGGTAAAGGAGCGATGCAAAAATGTTATCATTTCGCTTCATGGGTTTGGATGACCCTGCAAAAAAAAAAAGGAAAGCAGTTACGCTTTCGAAACATGGAAGGATTCTCCTGTTCAAAGCCAGAGGCCGTGTCCTCTTTGGGAGTTTACAATACAGGATAACAAACAGGAGATGCTATTAACATTTTAGATAAATAGCTGCCTAGGTCAGAGGTCTTCAGACTTGGCA
>JANHFP010002981.1:8266-19694 GCA_032468135.1 Calamaria suluensis | reverse complement strand
TCTTCTTCTTCTTCTTCTTCTTCTTCTTATTATTATTATTATTATTATTATTATAACCAGTTCAGGGGCATGGCCAGCCAGCCATCACTACCAGCTTGGCGAGCGACGACAAATTATTGCTACTGGTTCTCCTAAACCAGTACGAACCAGTAGCAACCCACCACTGGTCCCAATGATATTGAACTGTTGACTAGAATAATTTTTTAAAAAATAATTGGAAGTCATTTAGTCTTTCTGGTTCATTCTCAAATAAGTGGTTTTATGAACAATGAACAATGTATTCTTTCAAACTTTAATTCTGCTCTGTAATAATCTGTATATGTGTGTGTGTATCTGGAGTTCTCAATCAAATCCCACGCTACATAATTTGGTTTGGTTTCTCCAAAAGAAAAGAACATCAACACACATGTAACCAATATACAGCTCAGTTCATCTGCAGAGATAAGAAATCAGGCCAAACACATTTTTTTCTAACATTTTTTATTGTAAAGCTTTGGGAGGGCTAATTACAGTGGTGTTTGTCATCTGACAGCTCAGCAAACCAACATAATGGAAGAGAACAAAACGGGCTCACGAGGTGTCATGCTCACGGCTCCAAACAAAAAGGATTACAAAAGAATCAATTGTGCTCACAGTGCCAAGGGAGAGCCCTAAGCTCAAAGCTTTCCCAGTGCAAGGGATATGCATCACATTGAGAGCAATACAACCTTAGCAAGAGAGAAAGAGGCAGTACCTAAACAAACGGCACAATTCAAAAATAGTTGGGTACTTTTTACTCTGCTGTAGGATTTCTCCTTTAGAAAAAGCTACACCTGCATGTACATAAAACTGTACAAAAAACAAGGCATCACAAGCAAGAACTGAAATCTTGTATAAATAGAATCAACACGAAGAATTACAAAGGGGTTGCTTCATTCCATCTCGCTCAACTGATCTGCGTCTGGTCTCGCACATTTGGTATTTCCCCTGGTTTGTCCTAAAGTAGTGCTGCTCAAAATTCTTCCCCTTGCCTTTAAATGTGTTTGTCTAGACCAAAACCCATGGAATGCTCTTCTTCCTAATCTATTCCACCTCTTTTCCTAGGCATGCATTTCCTGGTTTGAAACTCTGAAGGTGAGTATCTTCTAATGGTATTTTTACCATTGGATTATCAACTAATTACATTACTATGGCATTTTTATATTCAGTGGCAACTTTTGTGTTTCTTAAGACTATATTCCTCAAGACTATATTTCAGTTACTACTGGTGCCATCTTTTGCCTCACACAAAACACATTTCAAAGTCTTAGTTGAGTTTGGGAGGCCAGATAATACTGTTTATCAACTCCTTTACTAGAATAACCAGTCTTTTTTCATATCTCTGGAAAAACCAAAGGAAAAGGGATGAGGAGCTCTCCATATTCAGGTTATCAGCCTTGGCTTATTACCAAAAAGCAACCTTATTTGTTCCAATGGGCCTATAACAAGTATATCCAAATACTGAAGCAATTCTGGGATGAGGTCAGTTTTATAACTCACATTTGCAAATGATGGACTAGAAATTAGATTGCCTCCTGTTATATTTTGATTAAGTGAATTCAAACCTATGGATAGGTCTAAAAGAGGATAATCTTACCTGAGCAACACAGGTATTTCTTCATTAGTGATTTTGGCTCCCATCTATTCCTTTCATAGTGGGAAATAATCGAATATAATATAGGGTAGGGAATAGGAAGATCAGTCATTTCCATACCATATAATTACACTGGAAAGAATCTGGGTATGGTGGATGGCTGAAGCTCTCCTTGGACAGTGTTTATGCTTTTATTTATTTACCTCAATAACTATATTTACACATAGAGTCCAGACAGATTTTTAACCAATAATTGAGGCAAAAGCCAAAGCAGTCTGGTTTGCTAACCCATAATATGTGGATTCACATATATTAAGTTAAAAGTCAACAAACTATTTCAGAACTTTTTTCTGTTTACATTACACACGATCACTCTAACCTTAGGCTCTTGATACAAGAGTGGATAGGAAGTGCTATATTCCTGTTCTCCTTCCTATGGATTGCTCCTGAAATAGCTCTGAACCTTAAAAAGTATAGGGGTAGAAGAAGTCCTTATTTTTTATACACACTGGAAGTTTCCTGTGATCTCAAACCTGGGACTCAATAATTCAGTCATCTAATCACCCATGGCATGTAGCAGTTTACTATATGAGTAGAATCACTGGACTTCTCTCTGTAATGCTTCCCACTAGCACAGCATTTGGTCAGAAGGTGATCAGCAATCTGCTTACTAGAGGACAGAGAATACAGGGAGACATTAGCATTTCATATCCTAGAAATCATCTTTGATGATCAGAAGAAAATGAAAATTGCTTTATGTCGCGCCTACCAGTTTACTAGTCTGATAACCAACCTATCTTCAAATGATCAGTCTTGTCAAACATGTACCCATATAGCCACACAAACAATAGTTTTACAAAGCATGTCATATCTGTTTCCTTTCCTTCCTAGACACATGCAGTTGAGAAAGTTGAACAGAGATATAAGCAAAGAAGGGCAACATCCAGCCCACCTTTTGTAATACAGCTTAGAAAAACACATGGCAATGTGGGAGGAAAAAGTTGGGTCTGTTGAAACCAGAATTAAGCCAAGAGAAACAAAATGAGTACAAGAAATGTCAGCTAATCTGGTAGATAGGTCCCCAGTCTGGAGACTGTCTTCCACTACCATATGTACTGGGAAAAGTCCCATAATACTAGCTGGAGATTGCCATTAATACTACAGTATCTGGAATCAAGCCTAGCTATATCTAGAATACTGAGGGATTTAAGAACTTAGTCACTAAAGCAGCCCAGTGCTTGCTGGAGGGAGGGTGCTCTCTTATAAAATTCAGAGCTGGTTTTTTGAGTGATCCCAATGACGACATCAATGGTTGGGGATAATAATGCCCATGATAATAATTGCACCATTTTTATGGGCCTCTACTGAAACTATGACAGGCTCCTGTAGTTGAATACTATGTGGCTAAACATGTGGTACTGGAAGAGAATATTGGAGCCCTTGAGGCTGTCTAAAAGTATAGGGAAGGGGTATGTGACTCCAGCATACAGAAGCCTATGGGCCCAAGTGCGACCCTGAGTCCAAGCTCCATTTCACAAAGGCAATGGTGGCTTACAGGCAGACAAATCAAAGGCCAGAATCATCACACTGGGGTGTAATGACCCCATAGAAATTATCTGCCTCACATGAGGCAGTGGAGTAATTTGGGGGAGTTAGACATTCTACTACCTGAAAAACTAAAGGTTCTTCCACTTTTTTTTACTACTGCAGTTCATTACCTATGGGGCAGGGGCAAAGGAGGACAGCTAAAAGCTCTGACTACCATCTAAAGGGCTTCTCCATACCTGATAAGGGTTTCTGAAGTCTGAAAAGTAATTAAGATTTTAAAACTCTGCTAAGTCCTTCCTACTCAGTCCTGCTGACCAGCCAGAATACCCCCCTCCCAACTGATGCTTCATTCTTATTTACATTGTGGAAGTAAAGGGTGGGCTGGTTGGAAGTGCTTTCCCTAATGTGCTCTTCTGTATGGTGAAAAAATCAAGCTGAAAATTTCTCCCTGTGGTGTTATTTGTTTCAATGCCTTTTGTTCCAAGGAAAAATAAAACTCAATCTGGCAAGACATAAATGTCATTCCTAAAATTCATATTTACAGGAGTTTATAGTAACAAGAGAGCCAGCTTTTCCCCCTGTACCTGTGCCAAGTGCTCTCAGCCCTGTGCCTAATGGACTCCAACAAATCTGCATGGACCTTTGGTAACTAAGCCATTTACCACCCCCCCCAACCCCAGCCCTGAAACCATGAAGCCAAGCTCTCTTCACTATATCCTTTCTCTCTTTCCAGTTATCCATGGACCACTCTATTGAGAGCTTGGCTATTCTGATTGGTGTCAGTTTCCTTGCCCAATGAGGAATCAATTAATGAAGTGTTTCCATGCCCAATGACTGGGCAAGGCAGTCTCATCTGGCAGGCACAGAACTGATAATCTGAGTGATAAAGAATTACAGTTTGAAAAGTCACTTCATGCTGGAGCACTAGACACTGGTCTCAGCATTGTTTTCTTTCAGATATTATGTGGCCTCCTCACTCTCACAGGTAGATCTCTCGTTTGGCAGTTTGGGATGATGGTGTGGCAGTTGCCTGGAAATCTGAGGTCTGGGTGAGAGGGATTTCCTCCATGGGGGAATTCTTGCAAGTATCATGGCTACTGTTGGAGAAGGCACTGTATGTAGGGAGCAGGCGGAGGTTAGCCATTTTGGTGTTGCGCTCTTCTGAGAGTCTGGGGCTTCCATTCCCAACTTGTTCTTGATTACCTCTGTCTTGATAAGGCACAAATGTGGAGAGTTTGAGAGCATTCTTGGGCCGCCGGTTTGGAGAGGACTGACCTGGCAGCCAGCAGGTATCAGAGTGACCAAACTCTGTGCATTCTTGAGTACAAGTCCCTGTCAAGGCTACATCAGGCAATGGTCGGAGATCTGTAAATAAGAAACAAGAAAAGGGAAGAATAAACATTCATTCATACATGTATAATGCAACAGCATGACTGTTGTGTCCCACCAGTTGTCAGCAGAGCTGGCAGCAGAGTCAGACAGCGAGGAGGTTGGGGAGGAACATGGACCAGTTCTGGGGGCTAGGGAAAGCTCGGACGATGACTCTGCATTGGAGGCAGAGAAGGAGATAGACAGCAGCGAGGCAGAGGAACCGCTGGAGCACGTTCCCAGTGTGCGCATGTGCAGAGCTGCCAAAATACAAGAACAACTCAGAAAGCAGGCTTGACTTGGTAGTAAAGACACACTTTGGAGATGAGTGGCCCCTCCCATAGGAAACAAGAGGAGTGAATGGGGAGAGGCCTTTTGCAGGAAATAATTTGTTCGGTCATTTCAAGAGTGGAAAGTTCTGCTTGTGATTCTAAGAGACTCTGTGCCAAGTTTTGGCTTATCCAGCATTTGGAAACAAGTTATGTGGCAGCTTGCCAAGTGAGATAAGGTATGTTGATAAATATTCCTTTGAAAAACTGTTTGAACAAGCCTTGATGACTGTGAATGACAGTAATTCGCAGTCGTATAAATAAAAGGATCCCCCCCCCAGTTTTTAATTTTTTATTTTACTACAAACATATCATAGGATGATCAGCATGGAACCAGGTTCACCTTTTAGTACCAATAAAACAATATTCTTCATATTTGATACATTTAACAATAATAGCCATATTTGTTATATATTATAATCTTTCCTGTTTGTTCAGTATTTTAATATATTATTTTATGCCAATCTCCATATTCTTGATGTTGCTCCATTTATTATGTATAAAATGCCACTCATCACATTTGTTGTAATTAACAAATTTATATGGTTCAAATGGTAGTATGTGGTTTTAATACAATTATAGTCTTCCATTATTCCCCTTTCTCATTTTAATTTTGCCACTGTTATATTTAAAGTATTTTAATTTATTCAGATCAATACGTAAATAATGTGTGTGATGACCCCACTCAAAGCAATTAACAACCCAAAGCCAAGAACTTAAAAAACAAACTGTTGAGAGAAGCTTCCTGGATCGTGAGGTGGCTGGATGTCCTGAGGTGGCTCTCTCCACCCAGGCATCCAAAATCGTCCCTCAACGGGCTCCTTCAGGAGCACAGACAGACTTGGAGGCTCCATCTGCCTTACGGGCGGCTTGCTGGTGGCCCTCTGTAGATGGCGGTTGCAGGGAGGCTTTGCTAGCTTTGCCTTAGGCGCTGAGGAAGTGAGTGGTGCTGGGGAGACCCGGGTGCCATTGCCAGCGGAAGACTGATTGAGAGGGAGAAAATGACAGCTTGAATGAGACGGTGGAGGAGTGAAGGTGAGAAAATGCAGTTTCAGTCTTTGGAGGGAAAGCAGGAAGCTGATTGAAAGGAACAATTTTGCAATTTCAAGGGGAAATTCCCCCGCCCTCTGAAATGACAGTGGCGGTCTGGGCTAACCTCTCCTATTGGAGAGAGTGAATAATTAACTGAAATTATCTCACATTGGAGCTCAAATAATGGATTATCTTTGAAAGAGTTTTGGAAAAAGTGTTGGGACTTTTTAAACTTGAATAAAGCAGGTTGGCAGAGTCTCCCCCCCTTGTCTGGAGGTGGGTAAAGATGGCAAATTTCCTGCTTCTTCAATAACAAAATGAATGACCATTTCCCCCCTGGAGCGACTAGAAGACAAAGGTAGGTGCAACAAAAAGAACGAAAAGTAACTTTTTGTATCAAGCTCTCCTCCTGAAGCCCAGGCAGCCTGTCCCTGAGTATTTCTTCATGAATTGTTTGTGGATTGGACTTTTGAAGGGAAGAGACATTTGAATTTTGGAAAGATTTACCTGGACGACTGATTGAAAGTTTTTATTGTTGCTTGTACTGCTTTCGCTTTCTCCTGAACTGTTCCCAGCTTAAACAAAATTTAAAAATGTCCAGAGGAAAGAAGCCCCCTTTACCGGGGCCAATGCCCAAGGCAGCATCGGCTCCCAGTTCCACCAATGCCAGTCCAAATGTACAATCAAAACTGTCATCTTTTATACAGCAAGGAAATCAGGGGCAGAGGCAGCTGAATTGAAGATAACAGAAATGTTACTGCAACTGCAATTAGGACAACAAAGCATTAAACAAGATTTTGAGGATTTGAAAGAAGAATTAAAAATGGACATGGCAATGATGAGAACTGATTTTAAAAATGTACAAATTTTGGCAGAAGAAAATAAACAAAACGTTGGGGGGGTGGAAGGGAAGGCAGAGGGGTTGGAAAAAGTGATCCTGGTAATGCAAAAACAGGAAAGGGAAAGGGAAAACACAATCCTGACAATTGAGTTAGAACGCTCTTCATTCCTCAGGTTTCAAAATGTTTTTGAAGAAGGGGGAGAAGATCTTAAAAATATAATTAGTTTAATATTAGCAGAATTTACTGAGAAAGAGAAATATCATATTTGGTGGGGCATTGATCAAGTTTATAGAGTTAACTCAAATTATGCTAGAACACACAAGAAGTTCATGTAAAGTTTTTATGAAGAGAGACCAGGGATGAGGTGCTGAGGGCACAAAGGGGGGGAGCATTGAAATACAAAGAAAAGGAGATAACTATTCTTAAGCAGATTCCGAAAAAGATACACGACAAAAGGCGAAGATACTTTTTTTCTTTCAAATAAATTGTATCTTAAGGGAATAATATTTAGATGATTGATGCCTGAAGGCTTATTAGTGTTTTGGGAACAGAACAAAATAAGACTAAACCCAACAATGGAGGCGGAAGCCTTTTTAAAAGAACACAGAGCCCTTCTCGAAGAAGAAATGCTAGGAGCTGTGGGGGGAGTGGATGAAACACAAAAAATAAGGAGGAGAGGGGAGGGCGGCGGGCCTGCTTCTGGGACTGGGGAGAATAGGACACCACCTATGAAACTAAGATCCCAAGACAAAAAATGAAGAATATTAATAACTATATAATGTGTGAGAAACAGTTTTAAAAGATCTTGAAATTGCATATAAGTAAATGTGTGTACTGGTTAAGTTTATGGGTTTTTTATTATGTTTAAATTTCCTGCTGATATGCCAAAGATGAAACAAAAGAAGATGGATATGAATATATGTTTAAATATATTCTTGAAAACAAAACCTTTATCCTTCATTGTTGTACAAAAATTTGCAAACTTAAATATGATGAAAAGGTGAAAAATAATTACTGACAAATATCTGCAAATAATTCCTTTTCCATTTTAATTCTGTATTTTTATAAAACTTGTATAATTGTTGTTATTTTAAAATTATAAAATTTGTATAAAAGTTATTATACAAAATAAAAAAACTTTTGTTCCAAAAAAAGGAAAAGGTGCAGCTGGCAAGCCCTGTTACATTTGAAAACTTGCTGGGGGAGAAGGAGCTGCTGTTTGGGCTGGTGGTATCTGATATGGAGCTTGAGATGGGGAAGGGAAGGCAGTTGCCAGGATCTGTTGTCTTGGAAATGGGTGAGGAGATGGGGCCACTGGGTGGACTGGTGTTACTTGATCTGCAGGTTGAGAGGATGGAGGGGAAAGAGCCCTTCGGAATGCAGACGGGAAGTTTTTACTGTTTGAATGTTGGGAACTGAATATAGCTCATGGGTGCAGTGGAAAAACATTCCTCTCTATTATAAGTTGCTGAGCCAATTCTGGTTGGGAGGGAGGAGGAAAATGTAATGTCTCATCCATTGGGGTTTGAAAAAGAAGCTTTGGTTGGCTAGGGAAAGGGGGGGGCTTCTTCCACAGGAATCCAGCCCTGATCTGGCAAAAACTCCCATCTGGCAGGAATGAAATATGCAGGTTGCAAAATGAATTGTTTGAAGTGGTGATCAAGAAGGAAGGTGCCCCTTTGGCTCTTAAAGGAGACCTCTTGTGATTTACATTCCTCAGCTGGAGGCTTCAAAGACCAGATTTTTTTTTCCTTTTCCTTGCGAACGGTGGAAGGAAAATCAGGAAATTTAAATGGAGGGTTAACAATTTTCCAATTAGGTTGAGAATGGGCGGGGGGAGGAGAGAAAAGTTCAGTTTCACAAGGGGGTGGGGTACTTACCCCCAGCTTACTGAAGCTCTGATGCAATTCTGTGAGAGACTGATTGCATGTTCCCAGTGGTCCTCTCCAGTCTGGAGTCTCAGGGAGATATTTAGGGTCTTCATGAATCAATTGTTCCTCCTCTTGGCACTGCTGCTCCTGGAATAATTTCTTCTCCTTCGGTCTTGCTCCGAGATCTGTTACCTGTGAAACTGCTGAAGTTGATCGCTGACAATAGGGGAGTTTTCCTCCACGGTGGTCTCATAGGTATCAGGAGAGGAAGCAGATGCTCCCTCTAATTGGATTTCTTTTTCCATTTTCTTTTGAACTCTCTCCAGATAATAAAATGACCCACCAAACTTCAAGGTGGGTTGGGACTGGTGAGAGTCTCTCTTTTAGATGTGTTCCAGCATACTGTCAACGATCCGGGTATTCCTTTTCCCTTATGAATGAATTTGAGTCAAGATATTTCTCAATATTCATCTTTAATAGGATCCAGGCAACTGGTATCACTGATTCCATGCTGGAACTGAAGTTCCCGCTCAAACACAGTTATATATTCTTTTTTTCCAAATTCAAAACTCCACCTATTGTGGTCACATTCTACAATCCCAAGAAGTATATTATAACCACACCCAATAATGCCTCCTCCTCTAATTAATAGTAAAACCCATTACATTGTTACAACAATTTCCATCCCAACTCTCTCTCTTCCCAATTCTTAAAGTGCCACCTTGAAACTTCGGTCTAATACGGTTTCCATAGCTGACAACTGGTTCACCTGAACTGGTATTTCTGATGATCAGTTATGCTGCACAATTTATATTCCTGCTATTTAGCGAATCTAAATCATATGGCACAGCTGTTTTCCCCCCTCGCTGTTCTACTTATCCTCAAATGGATCCTTTTTCTGCATGATGCATGTGTTTAGTGCATGCTGCATATGTGTGTATGCAGTGTGGATTTGGTGAGAAAAATCTAGCACCTCAAATTTCAAGTTAACTGAAAATATTTCCACTTTCTGCAGCTCTGTTTCTTTGAAGAAATTTCAAATATCATTCATCTTTGTTTTCCTTTCTCTGCCAGGAGTCACCAGAGGAAGGCAGAGCCAGTATTTACAGATCTGTGTTTACCAACTCATGCAAAGAAATGATGTGCTACATGGACTTCCCTTTCCCAGATAATTTTCCTAACTATATGCACAACTCCAAACTTCAGGAATATATTGAACTATATGCCAAGCATTTTGATCTTCTTAAATACATACAGTTTAAGGTAAGTGATTATAATCTGATTGAGAAGGAATTTTTACATATTGCTGGTTCATATTTCGTATGTGGATCTCAAAAATGTAGATCTGCGCTCCTTCTTACGGCTCCTGGATAACAGTCAAAAGATTTTTTATTATTTATTTATTCATCAAATTTATCCAGGAAGTTATTCTGGACAGTGCAGAGCAAAAACAGTGTAAAACAATAGGCATGTCTTACACAGACATATTAGAAAGTTACAGAAACCTAAACCATGCACACAAAAGCTTTGATTAGCAATGGAGACATCTCTAGATCTCACCATTTCCCTGGGACAAAGCTTGGTCTTGAGAGACTTCTGGATGGAAAATTGATGGAAGAAGGGAAAAATAATGAGAGGAAAACAAATGAAGTTTTTTAAAAAAGCATTCTATGGTTCTTATAAAATTCTGTGAGTAAGGTAGGGCAATAGGATTAGAACAGCAAACAAAAATGGCTGCTGTTGACTCAGTTCTTGTTTGAACCAGAATAACAATAATACCTTTCATTTCTTCTGCCTATATCCCTGGCATTGCCTTTTTTTTTGTTTGGTGAAAATTTATAATTCCCGAGATTCTCTCAGTTGAATTTGTAACAAATACATTTAATTAATAACTGGCACTGATTTAGCTTTTGGCATATGTCTAATGTTACAAATAGATGGGAACAGTAGGACAGGGACGGTAGGCACGCAGATGCACTTTTAGGGGCTGATTATATATTGAGCTACATAATTCATGGTGTTTTCAATATTATAGCTTTATGTAGAGTTGGCAAGCTTTTCAGATCCTAGACACTATTTTGATAACCCCATTTTGTTTTTAAAGAACTTGCCTTAAATATCGTCCCTAAGATCTCACAATTTCTTACTGTTTTCAACATATATCTTGCAAGGGTTAGCAATCTTTTTTAAAATTTGCCATTTAAAATAAAATTTAAGAATAATTAGGAGATATTTATACATGATCTGAAGCATCATGGGTACTTTAGCATTACTGACTGTTGCATTGTCAACAATTGCCTTAGCATACAGCACAGATTGAGACATAGATATTACAAGTTTCAATCCTAAATTCATTTATTGGGGATTGATCAAGTCACTTTCAATTCTTACTAATCACACAGATAGATATTAGGGATAAGTTTTATTGCACAAGTAAACTTGTATAGGATTGGATTAAATGGTCCTTTTGTCAATTTTCTAATTCCACTGAGAAGAATTATATATACCCATATATAATATCTATGTACATATATCTCATACATGATGCATCCATTCACACAAATTAGATGTTGTCAGTAGTCAGTTATATATAGTTGCTTTGGATCTTGAATCATACTAACTCCCCAGGCATTCAATACTGTATTCAGTTTTGGTCGCCACGATGTAAAAAAGATTTGGAGACTCTAGAAAGAGTGCAGAGAAGAGCAACAAAGATGATTAGGAGATTGGAGGCTAAAACATATGAAGGACGGTTGCAGGAACTGGGTATGTCTAGTTTAATGAAAAGAAGGACTAGGGGAGACATGATAGCAGTGTTCCGGTATC
>JANHFP010002980.1:0-10951 GCA_032468135.1 Calamaria suluensis | reverse complement strand
TGGGATTCTTGAATTTTAAATTTTAAATGTCCAATTTTTAATTTTAAATCTTAATTTTAAATTCTAATGTTTTAAAAATTTTTTAAATTTTTTAATTTTTATAAGCCAAAATTGATTAATTTAATCCTATTTTAACTGTATATTGTATTTTGTTTTAAATGATCTGGTTGTGCACCGCCCCGAGTCCGCGGGGAGAGGGGCGGTATAGAAATATGATAAATAAATAATGCTACAAATCTGTGAACTCTTGTTTTTAACATTAGGCATTTGTTTTTTTAAGTACAAGTATTTTAAAACATTATTTATTAATTGAATTGTGCTTCAACTTAGAAAAAAACATTTTTTCTTTAGAATATTGCAAAGGCTCATTAGAACTTTAGTAATTCTTGCCTTTAAATGATAAGTAACCAGAGTTTTTCCCTCATTTTCTGTCTATTTTTTTACAGTGAAAATGGATAGATCATATTTTGTCTAAAGTTACTGATATATTAGGACAATGTGCTGGGAGAGACCTTGCCAGTGTCTTTGTGTAATTGATTAAAAATGAATTTATTATAAGAATAATGGAAAATTACCAGCATCCAGGGTTGCAGGGTATTCTCTCTGCTAATCAGCAGAAAAGGTGCCTGCACTTCTCTGAGTTCAGCTTGGCATATCATTTATATTAACATGATTGCATTATTTTCTGAGCCAATCACTTGTTGATTCCATAAGCAGTTTGTATTGATTCCTGTATAACACACTTCTTAATTTATGATAAAAACTAAGCTCATTTTCCTGAACAGAGGAATTCAGTTTGATGACCTTAATTTAAAAGTATCTCAGATCACAATTTAGTCATAAAAATGTTATGGTTTACTTTCAGATTACACTTTTAATTTTCTTAGGTATCATTTTCTGATTTTTTTCCCATTCCTCTGCTGTAAACATGTGTGTGTGTGCACGCATGCATGTGTGCACATGTATACATGAACACACAAACCTTTGAATCAATATTGACTCTATAGATACATGAATTCATCCACCTTTGAGTCATTGCTGACCTCTGGCCACTGCCTACACTAGTCTTTTCTGGACAAAATCTCAGAAATGATTTGCTATTTCCTTTTTCTTACGGCTAATAATCCCCTGGTTTCTAATCTGGTGCCTTACCCACCACATCAAATTGAATCTTAATAACATATTTGCCACACAATTATTTAGGAGAATTGTGCTATCTGACAGTCTTAGATTTTATATTGATTTTCATATAAATGCAATAAATTAAAATATTTTCTTTAGCATAACTTCAAAACTTAGTTGTCAAATCAGCTTTTCCTATGATTTTCAGTTAATCAGTATGTCTTTCTAAGTAGATTTCATGCCATTTATAAATACGCTTTAATCAATGCGGCATTTCATAACCAATAAACTCTCCCACTGTCTATGCAAAAGTTTATTGAAAAGAACCCAAGAGCCCTCCCTTAAGACAAATAAATTGTATTATTCTATTTTCTATGGCAGATGAAATAATTATATTTCTCCTGTATTCAAGTTAAGAAGACTTTCCAAAACCACAATATAGAACCGAAAGATAAAATAGAATCTTAGTCAAAAAAGAAATCTAAGAGATCAAGTCCAATTCCCTGCATACTGCAGGACACACTACCCCAGTGGTCCCCAAACAGTGGTCTGTGGACACTGCAGGACAAACTGGTGGTCCACAAGAAAATTTTGATGATGCCAGAGGGATTATTGATCTTCTGGGAGGGGGGAAGAATAAGAATTAATTCAACTGGAGAGGCTGAGGCCTTTCTTAAGGAACACAAAAGCCTTCTAGAGGAAGAACTACTAGGAGCAGTGGGGGGCAGGGAAGAAGCTGGAACCTCCTCGGGGAGGAGGTGGGGCAGTGTTGTGGAATTTAACATCAAAAAACAAGAAGTGAATATAATTTAAAGATATTATGAAATATGTATAAGGATTAATCCAGATCACCAGAATGTAGAAGTTAAGACCTAACTATGTTTGCCTTTTATTAAAATTTTACTAGAAAGAGAATTGGCGACAGGACTCATGCCAAAGAAAGATAAAATATGTTATGTTTTGTATTTTGAAAATATATATTTTAATATTTTGTATAAGGAAAAATCGCTTTGCTGTTAAAGAATTTATGTAATCCATATACCTTACCCTTAAACAAAAATTATAAAACCAATAAAACATTTTTTAAACAATTTGTATCCCTAACGTTTTTTCAATTTCTTCACTCTTGTTTTTTAGTACAATTCTTTGCTAATATCTTAGTTTTCTGTTTTTTTTAAACCCTGCCACTTTACCATACTCTTCCATTTCCCACAGTAGGATATGTCGTTTCCAAAGGATTTTCTATTATAAACACCAGATCATCCACAAATGCTTGAAACTTGTATTCTTCTTGTTTAATCTTTAAACCTTTTAAATTTTGATTTCCTGTAATTTGTATCAATGTTTCCAAGGCCAATATGAACAGCAAAGGTGACATTGAGCAGCCCTGTCTCACCCCTTTTGTTATATTAATCTTCTCTGTTTTTTCTCCATTAACTATTATTTTAGCTGTCTTGAGTAGAATAAATTGATCTAATCAATTCTGTAAATTTCTCCCCAAAGTTCATTAGTTCCATTTTACCATAGCCTCATTATATATTAATTAATAACATTACATTCTCCAAAGGTCCTTGTATCTGCTTGTAAAATTTGGAGGGGATACCATCAGGTCAGGGTTTTTTATAATTTTTTTGCTTTTGAATTTCCATTCTCAATTCCTCTGTTGTAATCATCTTATTTAACATCTCCTTCATATCTTCTGGAATTGTCAATGGCCACCTTTCTTCTAAATATTTCTTAATTTCCTTATCTTCCACCTCCATCTGTCTATATAAAGTTTCAAAGTATTCTTTCAAACAATTTATTACTCTTTTTTCCCTTTCTTTCCTTAACTTATATGCTAACCACCTACCCGGTTTATTAGCATATTCAAAATGTATCTGCTTCATCTTTTTTATTTTTAAAGCCAATTTGTCTTGGTTTTGCAAATTTATTTTATGCCTAATCAAATCTCTTTCTTGACTTTAGAATCTACTGTTTCCTTTAATTGCTGTTCCAATTCTTCCATTTGTTTTGTACTTCCGGCTGCTTCTTCTCCCTTCCTTGTTCATTCTTGCTTGATAAGCTATTGTTAGGCCTCTAATATATGCCTTTGTTGTATCCCATAAGTTTTGCAAAGTTGTCTCCCCATTTTGATTCTCTTTCAGGAAATAACCCAATTCCATCTTCATCCATTCTTCAATATCCTCCCTCCTTTGTCACACTCTGGTTCATGGTTCATCGGCCTCTTGTTTTATACTTTCCTTTCCATTTTAACATCATCTGATTGTGGTCTGCCCCTCAATTAGGTGCAATTTCCACCTCTTCAATTTTTTGACATAATTCTGCATCCATCCAGAATGGATGGTATGATTCTTCTTTGGGTTTCGCTCACTCCAGATATCCTTAAGTTTTAGCTCTTACACCATTTCAAAAAAAAGAGGTCGGTAGGATTCTCCTTTGTTTTTTATTTTTCCTCCCCTCCTCCCGTCATATAATCTAATTTCACATCTACAATAGCATTAAGGTCTCCTACTAAACATGTTTCCTCTTTCCAATTGTGCCAATTTCCTATGTAATTTGCAATACAATTCCCCTTGTTTTTCGTTTGGTGCGTAAAATACCTACAAATATTATTTTCTGTTGGTTAAACTCTATTTCAATTATTAATTACTCTCCCCTCCTCATCTATATAAATTTACTTTGGTTTTTTGTTTCTTCTCTAACTTTCTCCATTGCTTTATATTAGCATGTCTATGGTGGACAACACTGTATACATGCAAGATTTTATCTTCAGAGGCTTATTAGTTATGGAATGAACCTAAACTTCTGAATATGTCCATGAACGCAAACAACTTTTTTCTTTCTTGTTGAAGAACTAGATTTCTAACCTATGCAATACCTTAAACAAGTTTGTAAAGTGCAAACAGTTGAAGAAATTTTACACTAAAATGCTTACAGTCAAATGACATTATATCAATGTATTTTTAGATGAAAAGAATAGAAAATGTATTTATTGTCTGGCTTATGATATTTAATTTTTTTCAGGATGAATGCAAAGGGAAACTCTGTAATCATTAACAAGTGTATATAATACTGAAAAAGACCTGCTTTTCTTTCTTCTTCTCTCAACTACTAAATGAGTTTTCATTCAGCAAGCATAGATATATATTAATGTAACTATAGCAGACCAATGTAAACCTCCGAATGACTTCCACAGTTTACTATTGTTTAATTACAAAGTTAACTAACACAAATACTAAGGATTTTTTTAGAAACTAGGATATCTAGCAATAATATTTATTTATTAAATTTCTGTGCCGGGCTCGCTAGCCAAATAATATACACAGGGGTCCTCTGTAGTTCGGATCCCTTGGGCTGATTCTCCTCCAAAGTAGCCTTTTGATTCTCTCCGTGGTGGTCAATCGGTGAGGGGGTGGACGCGTGAAAAGAATTCCGCTGGGCAGCAACTTAGGCAAATGAGGGTGATTCCTCCTTCCCTCGTGGCGAACTTAGCGGAGAAAACAAATCGGCTAGCCAGTTCAGAGCGCAGCTCGGCAAGACGCGCCGGCATTTGCTACGGCAAGGCCCTCAGCTTGGGGACCAGGGAAGCTCCACTCCAATTCCTAGAGACTACGGCGTTTGTAAACAGGTGGGCAGCCGAGTCCTCCGGGAGGTACGTCCCCGGAATGCAGTTTGGCTCGCCGGTGTAGAGTGCGTGTTTGGGTAAGGCGCGCACGGTCTGCCCTCTTTCCGCACCCCTGCCCACACTCGGCTGTCCCCCAGACGCAGGCCCGGCAGTCGAATTCTCGCGCGGTTCCTTCTTACGAATTGAATGGGACCCCTCCAGTGTTGGAGCTCACCCGCCTTGCTGCGGCGCTTGCGGCTCGCGTCCTTCGCGAAGTAGGGGGTGCGGCCATCAGGCTGGCGAATCGAGGGTGTCCTCCACAGCAAGGACTACTAGAGGTAAGTGAAAATGGGGCGGAATCGCACGGGAGAGTCACTGGGGGCCTCCGGCGATCCCCGAGGCCTCCACCGAAGGCATCTTCGGCCGCGTCCTCTCCAACAGGGAGGGAGGCTCGCTCGGCGAGCTGGGATGCGCGCTGCTGGTGGCGGTGCTGCTAAAGGCAGGGTGGGGTTCAGCCGCCGGTCTCCTTGACCTGATGCAAGAGGTAGGGTGCGGGATGAAGGTGCCTCCCGCCCTCCCCTCCCTAAGTGGGCCAGAGATAAGCCGCCCCCCTCTGGCCGTCCTTCTCTGAGGTGTTCGGAGCCGGAGTCCTCCTTGGGAGGGAGGAGGGAAGGGTTCCGCAGCCTCTGCGTAGCTCAGCGGCTGGACCCGAGTTTACGCCGCTTCCGGTTTTGCAGCTGGAGCGCGTCGGCGTCCTGCAAATGGCCTGGCTGGATGCCGCAGGACTGGTGCTGCTGTTCAGTGCCGTTCCTGACGGAAGGCGAGGACCGGGAGGCTCGGTGCAGCAGCGGCGGAGCAGAGGCCACTAGAAGAGCTGCGGCGGCGGCGGCAACAGCAGGAGGTGGAGGAGCGGGACAGCCGGCCTGCGGCATCCCCCATCCTGGGCCGACGGCTTGGGCAGCGCGAGGAGGACGAGGGCCAGGGGCGAGAGGCTCTTGGGCTGCGGCTGTCTCGGCATGAGGAGCGCTCTGACGGCGCCCAGCTTTTCTCTGTTGCTGATTGGCGTGTCGCTCGCCTGCTACTCGCCTAGTTTGCGCTCTGTGCAGGACCAAGCGTACTCGGCGGCCGTGGTGCTGGAGGGCAAGGTGCAAGCGCTGCCAGCGGCAGCGGATTCTCCGACGCCGGCAACCGGCAACAGGAGCAGGGTTGAAACGCCGACGTCCGGCATTCTCGTGAAAGTCCTGGACTTGTGGCCCCTCAACAACGGTGGTCTTCAGAGGGAGCAGCTCATCCGCGTGGGCTCCATGCCGGCGCCCTGTTTCAAAGTCAAGCGTAACCACCGCTACATCTTCTTCCTGGAGCCCACCGAGCAGCCGCTGGTTTTCAAGACCACCTTTGCCCCGTTGGACACCAGCGGCAGGAACCTCAAGAAGGACGTGGGCCGGGTTCTGTGCGTCGACTGCGGTGAGTAAGTTGCCTAGCCGGTGGGTTGCCAGCCTCCGTTAACAAAGGCGCGCCATTTCCCCTCCCCGTTCTCGCGGCCGCCTTGTGGTCCTAGGGCCGGGCGTCTTTAATGCCGGAGGTCCGTTCGCGTTTCTCTGTACGTATTGCTGCGTTATGAAAGGGAGCGATTCTCGGTGGCGCCCTTCATGCCGGTTCCTTTTCTTTTTGTCTTTGGGGTGAAGAGTATGGAAAGAAGACATTGGCTCCTCTTATGGGGAAATTTTCTGTCTGTTGAACTCTATGACAGCACTGTCAGCTTTAAATTTCTCTGCCTCGTTGTGTCTTTTCTGTCCCTAATAATTGCTGTTTGAGGGAAGTAATGGACTAAGGTTCATGGCCAAGAGATTCACAATTGGAGTCTGATAACATCTTTTAAAAATATAATACATGTCATTAAACATGATGCTGCTTGCTAACCTGTTCAAACATTCTTGTGTTGTTCTGAAAGTTCTTGAAATCCTAGACTTCTGAATACCTTTTCTAGATTTCATTGACATTTATGTGACGTTATGACTGATGTTGGGTCAGGCTATTGAACAGCAAGATCATAGTTCCAGGGAAGCGTGTGAATTTGCTGCAGGAGTGCATGGTAAATAAAGGGATAAAGTTTCACTGTTGCTGCAGACCTATTCATTTTCAGGAAATTTGAAAAAGCAATAGAGCTAAGGGCCAAGACAAAAAAGTTACAGTGCATCCAGACGCTTAGTGTGTCCAGACTTTCTAGATTTCACTGGAGCACCACCTAGGAGAGACTGGGTTTTGATTGCTTTTTTGATTGTCTTTTGTTCAGTTGAATCACCTGTATCACATCCATCTATTTGTTCTGAAAAAGGTAGGAGGCATTGAGGGCAGCTTTGACTTGGATAACTGATTTCAATCTGGAAAATGGCACAATGGGAAAAGGCTTTGTGCTTTGCTCACATTTGGAGACGTATCAGCTGCTTTAGAACAGCAATAGAAACACTGAGAAATCTAATGTTTTATCATTTGTTTCCAATTTACTTGTCCCAGTAAGATAATTGATTGTAGAAGACATCTTAAATTGGATTGTCTGGTTTTTCAGGTTTGTTTTGGATATCTAGTGTCATGTTGTATTTTCACACACATGGCCTCTGGCATTTGATTAGTTTCAAGCATATTCTCTCCCTTTTTAATTTTTTCTTCTTCCAGTTAAGATGACTAAAAGAGAGACCCTTTGGTGCCATAGACTTTCTAGACCTGCCTTTTTAGCTCACAAACTCTGTACTATGACTAATAGAAAATATATTATAGAAGCAGAAAATCCATATATTGTGAGTGGCTTTTTGGAAGAAAACATTCAAATGAATGATCTCTATACATTTCATAATCTCCTGTTTATCAATTAACTTGTCTTGATTTATTTTTCATTTTTCTGCATTTAGGAAAAAGAGTTCTAATGGTTTTTTTAAAAAAATGCAGATTATCTTTTATCTTCAGAGAATGATTTCAGAAAACACAATGCTTTAGGATGGATAAACAGTCTCTCTATACTGCTCAAAACAAGATTTTCAAAGCAGGTGATATGGATGCTCATTAAAATAGACATATTTAATCTCTCTGATATGTTCTCATTTTACAGTAATGCTGAAGATTTCAAAAACAAATAATGTACTTTAAGACTACAAAGTTAAGCATGTTTAGTTGGAAATAAGCTCTTGTTACTAACATAGGCTGCAGCCTACACATTGAACTCCTTGTTTGTTTTTACATTACTTCTAATCTGAGGAAATCATAGTGCTTTGTGTATAAATTCTCTAAGCTACCAGTAGAGAGAGAATGCAAAATGGTGCTTTCAGCTAATTATTCTTCAATTTAGTTTTCACAAATATGCGCAAAGCAAAACTTAGAAAAACTTTAGTGGTTTGACTGCCAATAGACCTTTGATGACTATGGCCAAAGGAATGGGGGGAGCAGAGAAGAGTGGCAAAGAAAACACTGCTGCCAGTCATATGGTTCTGCAGAGTAAAGGGGGAAAAAGGAAGCAATTTTTCTGCTGTTGTCACCTCTTGTGTCACCCCTGTACATAATGCAACCCTTTCCATCTTTGACAAATCTATCCCTTTTATAACTCAGTTCTTTCTCTTATGAAGCCATCATTGTATTCTTTGCATCCCAAAGAGCTAGGGTATATGTGCAGTTTTAAAAACAACCCCTTCCTTTCTCATAACTGTGTCAACAGGTCTTTCTGCAGAGGCTCCTCACTGAATGTCACCTGTCGCAGAACATCTGTCACCATGGGACGTATCATTATGTGGATGATATCCAGTTGTACATCTCTGTCCCATGTGAACTAAGCAATGCAATAAATATTCTTTTGCAGTGCTTGCAGGCTGTGGGGTTCTGGATGGAGAACAATATGCTTCAACTAAACCCTAGTAACTCAGGATGGTGGCAGCTGGGGGAGTCTTCTGTATCTCTTTCTACCAACATAATGTTTTCATAAGCATGCCTGGGACTTTTAAATTCCAGGCATGCTTACGAACTTTTGAACTTTTGCTTTTGTTCTTTATCTTTAATTGACTGGCAGAATGCTGACTTATTTCAATCTGTTTTTTGTTTGTTTGTTTGTTTTCTTTCTTTCTGTTATTTGACTGCTCTCAGCTTCTGATTTTATATACGGAAACATGGCATGTGCCTCTGGATGGCATAAGTGTTCATATTTGAATGACATATTATTAAATATTCACTGGATGAGATCTATTTTATTAACCTGCAAAAAGTTTTTGGATCAAAATAAGCAGAAAATGTCTTCTTTAGGGTTTTTTTTTCTTTTTGCTTATTATCTGCTTTACTGATCTCCATTGATCAATATCATATTGGAATACAGAGAGGAGGAAGAGGCTGACATTTGGGCGGGGGGGGGGAACAGACTGTTTAGCGACATGTAATCTTTAGCTGAACTTTTTTCTAAAAGGTTTGATGAACTCACAAAGACCATGAAAAACACTCTGAATAAACTGACCCTGAATACTTTAAACCCAAAAAAAGAACTTGTTTTCAAAGCAGTAGGCTTGTTGGGAAGAAATAGAATAGAATAGATTTTTTTATTGGCCAAGTGTGATTGGACACACGAGGAATTTGTCTTGGTGCATATGCTCTCAGTGTATATAAAACAAAAAATATGTTTATCAAGAATAATAAGGCACAACACTGATAGGGTACAGATAGGTATAGTCATAGGGTACAAATAAGCAATTAAATCATAATAGGGAACAGTCAACATAAATTGTAAGGATACAATATAGACTCAGAAACAAAACAGACTGTGAAAAACATTCAGAAGGAATGTGTTATCCCAGCAGTAAATTGGCCAGGAAGAAATATAGATTAAAAAATAGCAGACTTGACTTCATATACCTTCCTGTGTTTTTATATATAAAAACTCTGTGTTTTAATATAATAGCAGAAAACTCTGAGTGAAGAAGTGGCAAATGTGTCTTTTTAAAGGGGCATGAAGGAGAGTGGGAAATGGACTTATATTTCACTGGGGAATGATCTTATATCATTTTTGAGGAGAAGATAGATTGGCTTTGGAAATTGGACTTATTGTATTCCATCAATCAATAGTTGATAAGAGATGGTATTAAGAAAAAAATGTGGATATTTGATCTGGGACTAAATATTTGGGATGATTTGGGATTGAAGCTTTGGTAAATTTTCTATGAGTTGATTACAATAGCAGTTTGTTAACTGATAGTTTTGGAATTTCAATCTTGTCTTTTACTACTGTTAATAATTCTTATTACATTTATATTTTTATATAATATGTATTATTATTGTATTTCCTGTTAACTATTTTGTTATTAATATAGTATGTATATGACAGGCTAACAATTTGTAAACAGATTTAGTAGTGTAGTAGCTAAAAATTCTTTTGGTCTGTTTCATAACGGGTAAGAAACCAACACTGTTATATTATATTAATCAGCTTTCAACTAGGAGGATGTGTGTTAATCTTTTTTTCTCTTTTTAAGACACTTTTTGTTTTTAAGAAAAAGTCTATGTTGTTTTTTATTCTTTTGTCATTTAAAAATATTTTTAATATTTTTGTATTTTAACTTTCTTTGAATTAAAAAATTATCATTAGAAAGGTATCTGGGAATTGCAGCCAGTGCAGAATGCAGTGGACTGAAGTGTTTAGGGTTGTAGATATAACACCTCTGCTGTGTGAGCTGAATTGAGTGCTGGTTTGCTTTTAGGTCCAGTTCAATGTATAGATCCATGATGGTGAACCTTTTAGAGACCAAGTGCCCAAATTGCAACCCAAAACCGACTTATTTATCACAAAGTGCCAACACGCCAATTTAACCTGAATAATGAGGTTTTACTACCTAACCTAAAATAATGATAAGCAAGGCAGAGTTCAGCTAATTGTTCTGAAAAAAACATGATAAATGCACTTTTATGCCCCTTCCATTTTTCCTGCTTTTGAAATATTATGTTTAGCAACAGTAAAAAAGAAAAACTTTTGTAATATTATTTCTCTCTTTCCCTCTCTCTCTCTTTATCCTCTCTTTCTCCCTCTCTTTCCCCTCTCACTCCCTCCCTCCCTCTTTCTCTCTCTCTTTTCTTCCCTCCCTCACCCTCTCTTTCCCTCCCTTTCTCTGTGTCTCTATTTACATTTCTCCATCCATCCATCCATCCATCCATCCATCCATCCATCCATCCATCCATCCATCCATCCATCCATCCATCCAT
>JANHFP010002978.1:73061-89136 GCA_032468135.1 Calamaria suluensis | reverse complement strand
GGAGCGCATGGGTCTGTGGGAGGCTGAAGGCGGTCATAATACGGTGCCCCCCACTCCCAACCCCTCCAAGCACTGCAATAGGATACCAAGGTCAACAGTATCAAAAGCCATCGAGAGATCTAACAGTACCAGACAGAAGAGTAACCCTTACTGTGACCAAAGCTGTTTCCGTGCTGTGTCCAGGCCTGAAGCCTGACTGGAGGGGATCTAAATAGAAGAAATACTTTGGATCTTATGTAAGTATATTACCTCTCTGTCCCTCATAAAAGCTTCCCTACCAGCAAGTGGTTGAAATAGTTGATTTATCAAGTTAATGTCAAAGTAGCTACTTAGTGGTTGTCTTCTTTCAGTCTCGCCTAAAATGTTTGGAAAATATTGGAATGTTTAAAGAGAGCTGCTGTTCCTACATTCATGCAAGATTTGACATACTTCTGGATAGATTTTTGAAGACACACAGGTCTTATTACACATGTAATCCCTGGATTGATGTATCATTCACCACGTAAGACTAAAATAGCTGCCTCTCTCATATTCTCATTGAATGCATAGAAAATTATCGAATCTAGTGGCGAGTACAACATACAGTATGTATTCACCTGCAATAGGTATAATTCTATACTATATCACACATTAGCATTACTATGTCCTACTTTTAAATTTATAGGTTGTCAGTTGTTTTTTAAATGGGCATGTCTAATTCATATGCCAGGCTTTGGACCATTGTATGCATTTGGTTAAATCAGATGAGACCATCAGATGCCTTTTTACTTCTTTTTGAGGTCTTCCTTTCTGTTTAAAAAAAAAAAAAAAAAAGCAAAAACTCAAAACCCAACCCTCGCTATCTAAAATGCATTATTGAAGGCTTCCCCAAAGAATTAAACAGAAATAATTTTCCAGACAAGTTAGTTCCATTTTTAAAACAATCTTAAATTCTCTCCGCAAGAATAAGTGGGGGTAAAATGAGAATGATGCTTTTCCTAATGCTTCAGTAAAAATCTACGTTACAGTTTTTAGAAAATTTCCCTTCCTGTCAAAAAGGTTTCAGTTTTAATACCTTATTTTCAGGCTGCTTGAGAATTTATTTTGAATTCCTTTTGATGTTGCTTTTGGGTATAGATTCCTGATAGATATGGTGAAGATGCTATGTTGTTGTTTATCTTTTCTATTATACCTTATTACATTACTTTGAAGTCTTCCCAGACCCACATTTTCCTCTCTGAATGAGCCTCCTAGGAAAAATTCCTTTATGAACCTTCCCTTGGGAATTAATTAGTGTGTGTGAAGCCAGAGCTGGAAAGGTGATTGTGCAGTGAAAATCTGTTCACACCTTATAATTAAATAAGTGTATAAGTACCACCCTTCACCTATTAGAATTTCATCGAACTTTTCCTTTGAAATAAATTTTAAAGGAAATTCTAACATTGAGAATTAGTTGAGGGGGAGGGAAATGTAAGAAAATATTTCCTGGACCGGAACTACATGGGTCAGAGTTAGTACCATTAGAGACAATATTCCTGAAGAGAAGCAAGGAATAAGTGGGAGAAGTGATGAATAATTCCCGATGTGAAATAACATGTAAGTGCAATGATTTTAGTTCCAAATTTTCTTCACGGGATCTCACAGGAAACATGTGTTCTCACATTGGGGACAAACAAACAGCCAGTCTGTAGCTCACTCTCTGGTTCAGTTTTCTTAGAATGACTTGTGCCAGCTAAGTCAAAACAATCTTTGCTTTGGGGTTATCTTTTTTTTTTTCTTTTTTTAATGTTTGCATGGTTATTGATGGCAGCGGGAAAGAGTTCCTCTAGGCTAAGACAACAGATGCAGAGAATTTCTCACTGCCATCATGAAAATGGATATCTTCTGTTCAGTGTATGGAACCTATCACCCCCACCTCCTTACAACATGACTTGCCAGCCCCTTGCAGGTGTTTTGTCTCCTGTTGCAACTTATGATCTGGTTCCCCTGAGGCCTTTTTTAACTGTGTCATCCATATTTTCTTTCTATTGCATTTTCTCTTGTTTCCTTTTCTTATTTTGCATGTACAAAAAAAATCACTTTGAACTTTACAGGGACATCCTTTGTCTTCAAAGAAAGTCCTTGGGAATTTCAGAAAAGAGGGGGCGGGAATCCATATCCATATCAAACTGTTAGTAGACTTTTGGAATATAATTGCAGAATTAAATTGCTAAATTTTATTCTTTAGTTCCTCTGCTAATGTCTCTTGCTCTTCCTTTCCTTTCCTTCTTTTTTTGTTTTTTTTCATAAGAACACATTTCAAAAAGCTGGTACATTATGAATTAAGAGGCTATAACTGATTTATTATCCACTAAGGAATATTAATAAATGCAATAATTCTTTTAAAAAGAAACTGCAAATTGTTGGCTACTGTTCATATAAAGGGAAACCCTTCACTACAAAATTAATTTAAATGTTTGTTTTGGAGACATATTATGACTATTAGTCCCGGGATTCTTTGTTTGTTTGGAAGCCATGATTTAAAATACAGTCCTTCCTCTTTTAAAATACACTTCCTCTTCACTCTGTCCAATCCAGAGTAAAAAAAACTTTTTAAGTCTGTCTCTTTAAATCTCGGAGCTGCTCTGCAAAGTGATCCTGAATCTGTAAAACTTCTAAAAGTCCCAGAAGTTCTTAAACCTTTTTACTTTTTGCTTCTTTATTCCGAATTATTAATCAATTATAATTCCTTATAATTGTAATCCACAAGTTAGTTATAACTGTAACTGTAATCCACACGTTAAAAAAAACACTTTCACTTCTTCACTTTCACTTCTCCGCCCACTTAAGAAAAAATCACCATTTTCTTTTCCCTTTTAAAATACAGCGTTCCTTAATAAAATTCAAAGAAAGAAAAAAGTTGATACTTGCATTAAATATACAGTCCTAAAATTTTCTTCTTATTCTTCTTATTCGCTCTGTTCCAAGTAAAACTTTTAAAGTCTGTACCTTTAAATCTCGGAGCTATTCGCTCCGCTTCACTCTGCTATGCAGAGTAATCCTGGGTCCGGAGCTTCAAAGGCAGCTGGGGAGCCCTTCCTTCCACACCCCAGAAAATGCTCCTGGGGTGTTTGGTGGGCTCTACCCTATACCTTTCTGCTCACCCCCTCCTCTTCTGTTTGGGAAGGGGCTTTCTTCATCGCCTGACAGCTGCTGGATGCTGTCAGAGTGGCTTCCACAGAACCCGAAGATTGGCGCTCGTAAAAGAGCGTCCACAGCAGAGCGGTGCTCCTCCCCTTTTTCCGATGTCGATGTTCACTCTTGTCATCTCTTGTTTCACCATGTCCAGCTTGCCTTGATTCATTGTTCTTACTAGTTTTTATATTTTGTACATTATATTTGTCCCTGAAACAATTTTATGCAAATTTTATGCAAAATATAATTGCTTGAGAAACTCTCATTTCAAGTCATTTGGTTTAAACCTTATTTAAACTAACCTAATCCACCTCCATTCATCAGGTATCAAACATCTACACATCTTTCTTTAGTTGGTGAGGTAAGGTGTGGCAAAAGGCCGGGAGTGGAGGGGAGAGGCTGGGAGGGGAGGGGAGGCAAGAGGCCAGGCAAAGTGAAAGTAACATCAAGTTGGCATCCCTACCCAGTTACATGACCACCCAGCCACACCTACCCATCCGGTTATTAGGGCAGAGAACTGGTTGTTAAATTATTTGAATCCCACAACTGCCTAAAAATATATATTTTCCAAGCATTTCTGATAATATAATATACCTTTTCATGTTACTTTCAGCAACATGTTCTTTTTTAATCAGTTCCCCATTTTATACCGTAATGTTGGCATTTTTCTGTAAATAAGAAGGATAATCAAATGTTGCTTTACAAATAGTTTTATGTGATGCTAACTTGGTAAGTTCCTCAAAATGCAAATTGAACACATTTCTTGCCTAGTTTTAAGAGTCAGTTTCAGGTATTATGTTCTACTCACTGTATTTAAAAATGAGAACAAATTAGTATTAAATAACTGTTAATAGCATTAATCTATATTCCCCTCACATGAAATAATTTTTAAATGGATATAACACTGCAGGTATAATCACTTATGAAATATATAAACTTCAGATAAAAATAATTAATATAAAAATAATTATATGACAAGCAAGAGAGTAATTCAAATAGAATCAGAAGCTAATTAAGATGGCTATATACAATGAGGAAACATTAAAAGGTAAATGCTAGTTTGATATTAAATCAATAAAATAATCTAAAAACTCAGTAGGTATCCATGTCTAAAGTTCTACAATCAAGCACACCTGGAAATAGGCCTTTGAATATCTCAATTGGCAAATGAATCCATAGGTTACAAATACATAGGTTTCCAGGAGTTTGAGAATGAAGTAGGAAAAAAGGGTTCTGGACTATTCTAAATGAATTATTTAAATTTTTCCTTTTTAAATCAATGTGCTTATGAGGTAAACATATATTGTAAGTGCATGTATTTTATACACTTTTCTTTACAAAAGAAGGAATCATTTTATTAATTTAGCATGGTTCCTATTGATTAGTAATTCAGGCAATGTCTTAATCTTATTTCCTTGCATGATACATGAATTGGATTATTACAGCAATCCACATTCCGAACCATGATGAGTGAGGAGATCCATATTATCAAAAAACTATCAGGTTCACAATGCAGTTTTGCTTGTAGTGAATAATTTCTCTCCACTTCTAATGAAGTTACATGCAATTTCGAAAAATTATCTACAGGCCCTATCTTCTGTTATAATCTAATAAAGCATTCTGGTGTAATTGGGTGATACAGCCACTAGATGATATTAACTTTCTGAACTAGCATTCTAATCAGATTAATGATTTACCTGGAATGAAACTGTGCTCTTATACTTCCACTAAAGCTTTATATTTTGTTTCTACTTCAATAAGATATTTTCCAATTCTTAATTTACAAATGGAAACTAATTGCTGTCCTGTGGTTGATCCAGATCACCAATTTTTATTAAGCACTTACTGAAATTTTCTTAAGGTTGAAAAGATGGCTAATCAACAGCATTACTAACTGCTCTACATCTTGGCAAATAGCATAAATCTGTAAAAATTTCAACAAATTAAGTATAGAAATAGAATATTCTCCCATGGAAGATATTTTGTTGGCTGGTTTGCTGTCAGTTAGCCTTTTCTTATTAAAGATTCAAGTGTGAATGGCTAAATGAATAAACCATGTACTTGATATGAAAAAATAGAAAATGAATACCATGTGGCTTCTAACAATTCATATTTTGATTCTTATTCATACAATATTTTGTCTTCAGAATTAGGGTTAGCATAAATTAAACAACTGTGAATATATCTCCATCATCTCAAGGGCTACCATATGTTTCCCTCATCAAAATCATAAAATATACTTCTCTAAGAACCAATATTTATACTTGTTTGAAATAATATCTCTATTAATATGTGTAAATTTCTACAGTAACTAAAGCAATAAATGTATAATATTAAAAAACCAAATGTATAATTAAAAATATATTTTGGAGCTAAACTCAATGAATATTTACTCATAGACACTAACTAAAACAATATGCTCTCTTAAAAGAATTGCTTTCCAGAGAATATTAAAGAAACTCATTTAAAAAGAAAATCTAATGCTTACTGATTTTGCAGAAGATAACATTGAAATGGCACTATGCAACCTAAAGCTATCTCTATCTATTGGCTCTGATGGATTATGTGTCTACTTCTTGAAAAAGCTTTCCACTGCCATAGCCAAAGCTCTAAGCACAATCTATTAGGTCTCTTTCAGAACCAACTCCTTGCCCGACCTATGTTCATTAGCCACGGTTATCCCTATCTTCAAAAAGGGAGACCCCAGCCTAATAGAAAATTACAGACCAATCTCACTGTGTTGCATTACCTGTAAAGTCGTGGAATCAATTATAAACCAATCCATTACCCTCCACTTAAAGACAAACATTTATTTATACTAATTTCTTGTGTTCATGTCCTTGTTTATACTTATACTTGCTATCTTGTTCATGTTTGACAAACTAAATAAATAAAATAAATAAATACTTCCTAATGTGTTAGTATTTAATAATTGTGTCTATAATTTTGCTTGGTAATCTGAGCAATATCAATCTTAAAGGCAAATTCCTAAGGGGACATAAATAGTGAGTTGTTTCCACAAGTAGTGATATGTTTAAAGATTATTGCTCTAATACATAACATAATCTAAGAACAAAATGAAAACACTATTCAAATAACGTCATTAGATAAATAGTATCATATCAAAGTAAAGTAGCTGCACTGCTATCTTGAATTATCTAGCTGTTGTGCTTTGATCACAGCTGAATTAGATCATTAACTAGTTAATAGTAAGATCTTATGTAAAGGAGTATCAGCTCCTTTGTTTCTCCTACTATAGAATGTACTTTAAGAAATAAGATCATATTATATCTTATGAATTTAAACTGATGAAGTACTTAGTACTTAGCTCTACTAAGCAACTGTGAATTTCCTTGAAAAACAATATATTTTTGGCAGAATTTTAGTACAGTTTGTGTAAGATTACTATTTTTTCTGAAAAAATATGATAGAAAATTAAGCAAAGGAACATATTAGCAAATGATCTACAGTATATATGCTGCTCTCTGATATCTTTTAAAAATAAGCTCCTATTTACACTGTAAAATTAATTAATTTAATACAAACATTATGTGATCAAATCTTAAGAGGTCCCAAAAGCATAAAATGAACATGGTTAATAAGGTTAACTCAGAACCTATCTCCTCAAACTTACAGTACTCTCCATATCTGCCTCCAATTATTCCATTAATTTGGTCGTATTTTTATGTATTTATAATCTGAATTTCAAAGTTTACTCATTCACTTTTTGGTGCTTAGGATGAATTAAAAGTAACAACATTACAATAGTAAAGGACTATAAATAGTATATGCCACATGGAATAGACATGAATTACTATAGCCTGAGAGGGTTTATTTATACATCACTGTATATATCACACTGGCCCATTGTTGGTGAAAAGAGCCAAATCTTGAAGAACTTCTTAGAGGAATCTGCAATGATATAGATCTTGGCAGGAATCCTGTTTCAAAGGACAGGTTTGGTGACAGAAAAGTCATATCTCCTATATCCCATAATTGATATTAATAGATGGGAGCAAATCTGGCAGATCTTATAGGACGATCAGAAACAATTGAAGAAAGCTAATCTACACTTATTCAAGTCCTTTGCAATGTAGAGCTTTATAATGATAACCTGCATCTTGAAGTGTTCAATAATCTCCACTCATAACACTGGTCAACACAAAATTTATTGTTTAACATTTTTTAGCTGATTTAGGATAATTTTGTTGTGCTGAATCCAAAAATAACATTGGGTTTGCTTAATCAGGTCAACCAAATTTCTGAACAATAGTTACGTTTGAAAGCCATTTAGTACTTGTATACTTAGGATGTTAGTATCAATATTATCAAAAGTGTGTTTTTTCGTACTTAAAAGGACAAGTGATATAGAAAGCAAGTATTTTATTGTCACTTAAGTCAAGTATGAGTTTTTACAATTTTGAATGTGTTGCTTTTTCCCATTTTACTTTTAATCAAATATTTAAATTATTTTCCTAATTTTTATTTCTGTAAGCTACATATTTATGATTTGACATCTTTGGCTGCATGTATGGATATTTTCACGCCATATGTTGCAAAATTCCTTAATGTATCATGAATATATAAATTCTGAAGATTTTATGTTTCAACTCGCTAGTATTTTTTTTCTCTTTTGTAAGGTCAGAAGTTATTCAAATGGCTTCAACAAGAAGGTTAGGGTTAGGGTTCGGTTTAAAGTCAAAGAAATTGAAGTTTATGGGTTAGGGTTAGGGTTAGGGATAGGGTTAGGGTTAAAGTCAAAGAAATGGAAGTTTATGTTTTGAATTTTGCTCAGTGATGATAAAATTTACATGTCCTTACCTTTTTCAATGTTTGCTCTTCATTTATATAATTCCCTCTGTGTAACATTTAATAAATACATTCTGTTAAATACTTTTTATGTGGGAAATGTTACACATAAATCAACTACTAATATCACCAAAATGTAGTTATGAATAGAAGGCTATAGTCAGAAAATAGAATTTTTAAGAATCAATTTAGAAAAAACCCTGACCTGATTGAGACAAATGGATGTCATTTTTGGCTTCAGTGGTGCAAAATGCTCCTAATTCATTTAAAAAATTATGGGCAACTTCCAACTTGATTTTTTTTGTAAACCAGTGAAATGCATCAGTAGGCAAAGACGTTGAGGTTTGCTTTGAGTGTTAAATGCATGAACAGAAAGGAGTTTATTCTCATCTACTACAGTCCATATTTAATCCACAAAAAGATACTCTGCTTACACCCTCTGCTTAAATACATTAGGCTTTGTTGTTGTTTTTTAAGGCAAAGCTACAAATAATGTTCAAAAAGAATATAGTCAAACAAATAGGCTAGGTGTTGCTTTATTTGCTATTGGAGAGTTTAAAAAATGTGAAAAATCCACATCAGATTAAATAAATAGCACTTGATATGGTTGGGCCTTTAAATTTAATATTTGAGTTATCTCTAATAGCATTTCTCCCTAAAATAGCTACCTAAATGGTAAATGTTCCATAGTCTTCAGTACCTCCACATGCACTCAGTGACACACCATATCCTATTTACATACAAAAGCCACCACGGCATTTCTTTAAAATAAAAGGCAAACTAAATATAACAGGCTCTGTATCTTGGTGTGGAGGAGTCTAGTATACCGTATCATGTTGTTGGTAGTTGATTAAGTATGACTGTAATAGTACATTGTTACTCAATTATTTTGGACAGCTCATTAGACTTATTAGAAATATTCCTTTTAGAAGTTTCAACAAAGCAAGCAGCAGAAAAGCTTATACTTTGTTTGATCAGTAGGAAAGACAGAATATCTTTCCAGGTTTTTACTGGTAAAATAGCTGATGAGATATTATCCAATTCCTAGAAAAAAATAATTGGGAACTTTTGACCCAGTTAATGTGATTATGTTTTGCTAGAACCACTGAGAAAAAGCTCTGACTGGATTAAGGTCAATGTGAATGATGGAACTAGACCTCTGAAAGAAATCTTTGCATATTAGGAATGTTGTTCTCAGAATGGGACCCACAGGTCTCATTCAGCAGAAGGAGTAGAAGGGACCATATATACAGCAGCACTCTGCACAACATAACGACATATACCATTTTTCAGCCATTTTCAGTGCTATTTTCACAATGGAAGACTGGTTTCATGTGTTTTATCGCCAATACAAAGTCTTACAACTGTGCTTGTAGAATACCTGTTATAAAATATACTATAATTACTTCAGCTCTGTCTATAATTGGCCAATGTTAAAAGAAGAGAAACTTTGCAAATAATACTTTGATTGTGTTTCTTTAAATTAAAGCTGTGACTGCAAAGCAGTTAATTTGTGATTCTTCCATACTGTGAAGTTGAATACTTTCTTAGTCCTGATTACAACTTTCTTTTTTCCTTTTACCATACGGGATCTATTCAGCCATGAGGTAGGTGTGCAAAAAAAATATTCCAGTCATTTATTACAGTAGTGCACCAGCTGTTTCTGAGAAAATAAAAGAAGCATGTGTGATTTCAAGCATGAATTTGATTCATGTATCATACTAGCCTATAATTGGTTTAACTATTTTTAATTGAATAAACTCCAACTGGCCATAATTCATTGTTTGCAAACAATACTTAGTGAGCGACAGGCTACATCATGGTATGCCATAGTGTATTAATTCCATTGTATTGGATCAGCTAGAAAAAAAAAGAAAAAAAGAGGTTGTAAGTTAAATCTAATTCACTTTGTGATGTCAGTCAACCATAATATTTATGGTTTAGTGTTTGTTAACGGTTCTTAACAAAGTTTAGCAAATGCATACTTCCCAGATAAGATAGGCACATACAAAAACTGGTCAACAGGATGAAAATTCTGCCTTTTTGACTTTCACTGACTATTCATAACCTAAACCTTTTGAAATAAAATGACACTGTCTCTCTTAAGAGAATTTAGAGGGGTTCAAATACTGCTGCCTCCTATATTTTTCTGATAATTCTGCTCTATATGATTGTTTCAGGAACATAAATTTAGTGTCCAATGAATGGTACCAGAATGAATTATAAGTCTAGTACAGGGGTGGGTTCTACTTACCTGTACTACCACTTCTGTCGATTGCCATGCTCGCTTTGCGCATGTGCACTGTGCATGCTCTCCATGTATGTGCAGTGGAGCATGCATGGAACCGCATACCATATGTGCGCTCTGCACATGCTCCGAATGATTTCAGAGCAGCCAGACAAATCAGCTGCTTCAGCTGGCGAAAAGCAACAAGATAAAAATTTGCCGGGGCAGGTGGAAGGTCCCAGCTCCCGGTCGCACAGAACCAGTTCAGTGATGTCACACCATCACCACTACCAGATCACACGGACCGGTCCGAACTGGGAGAAATCCACCACTGGTCTTGTAGCACCCTGAGTACCAAGGTATCTACATAGTAGGATACATCCTGGAACTATTCTACTTTTTTCTGTCTGTATCAGAGCTGGACAATTAATTTTCCGAAGGGGCCACATGAGAAACCACGACTGTTGTGGAGGGCTGCTGATGCTCCCATTCCCTGCTGATGCCCTGCCTCACCCCACCTCCAACACCCTGCCCCAATGCCTTGCTTTTGTCAATGCTGCTTCTCCACCACTGCCAACGCTATGGATCTGAGAGAGACAGCCAAAGGGCCATTTGTGGCCTGTGGGCTGTGAAACGCACACTTTTTATATTGTGTTGCCTTTCCCCCACTCCTATTGGAGAGCAAAATTGGAATTCTTCATACTACAGGTGGAGAAATGCAAGTAAGGAGTGGACCAAACAAGTCAGGCCTTCCAAGTATTGTTGAATTCCAGTTCTATCAGCTGTAGCCATCAAGTCCAACGATAATAGATGAGAGAAGATAGTCAATTAATTGGTAGATGGACACAATTTTGTGCATCCTGTCACACAATACTTTTATGTGAACCATCCTGCATAGTCAGATAAGAGTGAGGGTTTTCTTTAGGTCTTCAGCAGGAGAACCAAAGATTTATGTGAAAACTTATGTAGAGACATTTTTCAAACACCAAAGTCCTATGAGTTGGGCTTCAATCATAACTTCAGATTGGACGTAGCCTGTATCCTAGGATACAGTTCCCTGAATTGTATTGTATTGAAGAAAACAAAACAGGCTGGGTTAACTTGACATGCTAAGTCAAAGCATTGTTTATAAACTTCCACTGATGGCTTTGCATAACATATAAGCATAACCAAACAAATCATATAATGGCTTATACTGTTGGCCTGTATTTCCGAATTAAAGGCCCAAGTACCAGTTTGTTGTAGTAGTAAGCTAATGGTAAGATACCAGACCTGGTTTACAGAAAATTGGCCAACAATTTTGTTCCACAAGGCAGTGTTCTCGGTCCGACACTCTTTCTGCTTTATATCAACGATCTTTGTGATAAGATAATAAGCAACTGTGTCCTCTTTGCGGACAATGTTAAATTATTCAATACCACAGATAACTCTGCTATGCTTCAAAATGATTTAAACTATCTATCTGAATGGTCAAACAATTGGCAACTCCAATTTCTACTAATAAATGTTCAGTCCTGCACATAGGCAATAGAAATAAGAACATCACATATTTGCTGGCTGGTAACGATCAGAAAGCTGACCCATACTCTATCAAGGACCTAGAAGTACTAATTTCAAAGGATCTGAGTCCCAGAGCTCACTGTGGCATCATTCCAAAAAAGGCACTAAGAGTTGTCAACCTTATTTTACGAGGTTTTCTCTCTGGTAACGCTATACTTCAGACTAGGGCATATAAAATATTTTCCAGACTTATACTAGAATACTGTTCACCTATATTGAACCCACACTGTATTTCAGACATCAATACAGTAGAGAAGGTCCAGAGATATTTTACTAGAAGAATACTCAAATCTTCTGCTCGAAATAATATTCCCTATTCCACCGGATTTGAAATGTTAGGTTTGGACAGTCTCAAACTACGGTGTCAACGTTCTGATCTATGCTTAGTTCATAAGATCATTTACCAAAACACCCTACCTGTAAATGAGTATTTTAATTTCAAACACAATATCACAAGGGCTATCAGTAGATTCAAATTCAATGTAAATCGCTCTAATCTTGATGGTAGGAAGTATGACTTCTGCAATAGAGTTATAAATGTCTGGAACACCTTCCCTGATCCTATTGTTAGTGTCACTAATCCTCTGCTCTTTCCCTTAAACTGTCTACCGTGGACCTTTCACGTTTTTAAAAAGGTCCTTAAGGGGGCATGCATAAGTGCACCTGCATGCATCTGTTTATACTGTTACTTGTTTCCTTGGACTTGTTGACAAATTAATTAAATATAATTAAAAATTTAAAAAATTCTAACCTTAAGGGGCATAACTATTATGCGAAGCCAGACACTACTGACCCACAACTGCTAGCAATCCCTAGAAAGTATGGCCAAATGGTTAAGGAGTGTTTGGAGTTGTAGTATAGCAACATTTGGAGTTCCACCAGTAATGTAACCACACTCTACATCATAAGCTGGCTGAGGAGCTCTGGGAGTTGAAGTCCACAAGTCTTAAAGTTGACAAGGTTGGAGACCTCTGCTCTACATCATGGGTGTCAAATTGCAACACACGAAAGATTGTGACTTTTTTGCCTTTGCAGAGATGGGGTGGGTGTAGCCTATATGTGATGCATCCGGCCCTTGGGTCACCAGTTTGACATCCCTGCACATGGTCACATTCATAGTGTAAAACACAGGAGAAAAAGGGGAAAGGGGAAAAAAAGGAACAGTGTCTATCATCCACTTTGGGAAACAATATTTTGGATTACCTTGAACCCTCATTTTGATAGATTGACCATCCACAATGGGAAAAATGGGAAATATGGCAGAAGGAATTATTGCCATCACTTGATCACTCTAGAGCTTGTTAAAACTATATTTCTAAGGTGCCTAATGCCTCTAATTCAATTTAAGGCAGATTAAAAGTATATTGTGAGTTTCCAAAATTTATGCATTTAAGAGTGATTTTTTAAATGTCCGTACTGTAGTGCAGTTTGCTTGTGCTGGTGTGCACTGCAATTTGGCTTGAAAAATCCTTCTGCTGAAGCTTTCTCAAACCAACTGTTGGCAAGGAGGAGAGATGGTGCACAGGATGGGTTCCAGAGGTAACACAAGATCGGGCAAGGCAGTTTTTTCTGAAGAGCGGGCAGTGCAATTAGAAATACTGAACAATCTTCTTTCTGTCAAGGAACTGCTTTGGGAGAAAGCCTTCATGGAGCAAATATAAAAGCAAATTACCTGGCTGTAAATGGCAGTAAAATATTGGCTAATTATGGTGCATCTGTCTGGGTGGACTGTTTGAAGCCTGAGTAAAGAAGAGAAGGATGACACCTCTGTCAAGGCTTCCTGTGTCAATTTTTCAGTTGTCTGCCTCTTCTGTTAGGGAACAGCCACTTGAATGATAGATTGCATTTATTTATGGACTCTACAGCAACTATCTTGTGTGGATGCTGTGTGCGCAGATTGCTTCAGCTTGAAGGAAAAGTGTTGCCCATTTCCCTGAGGCAAACATTTGAAAGACATGCAGTAGCACTTGTCCTTTTGGGTTACCAAGCAGGAGAAGAAGAAACGAAAAAACAAAACAAAACCCCAGCATCCTACTTGTGTAGTAATCTCACCTCTCTTCCCTCATTTCTGAAATTAAGGCAAGAAAAGGCTACTAGGAGAAGTAGTCCATCAAAGTCTCATTGGATGCAATGAGCATGTCAGTTCCCTATCTTTAAAAACTCTAGACCTTCCTTCCTTCCTTCCCCTAATTAGCTTCAGATGTTTTGGTTTGCCTATGTCCCCAAGCAATTCATCACCATCTCATGGATCATAGATAAGTACTAGATCTACCTATCTAGAGAGTGTTCAGTTGGAGATTCATTAAAAGTGGCTATAGTGAGATATCCTGAACAGCAAGAAGGTACTTTTCACACACTTCCATTCCTATTGTCCTTTTCATATTTCAAAGCTAGTACTCAGCAGACATGTTTATGTTCTGCATGCTCAACAAAACTCCTTTACTGTAATTTGGAGTCTTAGGTAAGTCTTGGAGTCTTATGTAAGTCTTATTGCAGTTTGTCTTCTCCCATGGTATGATAAATTGTAAAGCATCTGTTCTGGCCATTTCCATGCATTATGTAATCATGTCCCATCAAAACATTACCTACCACTGTGCAACAACACTGGGAGAAATTAATTGCTTCTGTTTGGATTAACAACAGGATGCAACCTTATGCTTTTATTTTACTTATTTAATTAATTTGTCAACAAGTACAAGGAAACAAGTAACAATATAAACATAGACATGGGCACAAAAATTGGCACAATTAAATATATAAATAGGCAAAACATAGCCATAAACACATGGGATGATTACAAATGGATGGGAACAGTAGGACAGGGAGGTTGGCACACAGCTGCACTTGTGCACACACACCCCTTAAGGACCTCTTAAGAAGCAGAAAAGGTCAACGGTAGACAGTTTAAGGTAAAAGGAACGGGATTAGCGAGACTAACAACAGGATCAGGGAGGTTGTTCCAGACATTTATAACTTTATTGCAGAAGTCATACTTCCTATAGTCTAGATTAGTGTGATTTACATTGAATTTGAATCTATTGGTAGCCCTTGTGATGTTGTGGTTGACATTAAAATACTCATTTACAGGTAGGGCATTTTGGTAAATAATCTTATGAAAGACAATATGTCAGGAAGGAGGGGGAGAGCGACATTACGCAAGGTTTGGCTCAGAATCTTATTAAGTTTGCAAACCATTGATAATTAGATATAAAAAAACCAGCTACAACTCCTCCCACATCTTTTTTGAAGAAGCACATTTAAGGTTACAAGTCTGTATGTATTTATTTGAAAGAAGGCTGTGAGTAACTTTCAAGGGATGGAGGAAGGTATTTGTATTATACTTCAAGGCCTGTAGGACGATCCTTGATCAATCAGTTCAAATGTCTTCCAGGTGATTTTGACAATACAGTCCTTAACTTAACAAAAACAATTGAGCCCAACATCCTAAGTGAAGCATTTGTTAACTGAATTTTGCCCTATTTTATGACCTTTCTTGCCACAGTTGTTAAGTGAATGATTGCAGTTGTTGAGTTAGTGTCATAGTTGTTAAGTCCATGTCCATGTGCTGGGTGTTCTTCTGTCCACTTCTGCCTCTATCGTGGAATATGACCAATTGAGCCAGCACCACTAAGAGAGAGAGAGAGATGGAGGGAGGGAGGGAGGGAAGGAAGGGGAGAGAGAGGCAAAGAGGATTCTGTGAGTTTGGTTTTATTGTTTCTCCTTGGGACTTCTGCAAAACTCCTATAGTTCTAGAGATATCTGCATATTTTCAAATGGTGGGTTCCAATTTTTTTTACTACCGGTTCTGTGGGTGTGGCTTGGTGGGTGTGGCGGGGGAGGGATACTGTATAATCTCCATACCCTCCCCACTCCAGTGGAAGGTTACTGCAAAATCCCCATTTCTTCCCGATCAGCTGGGACTCGGGAGGCAGAGAATAGATGAGGGCGCCACGGTCAAAGTTTTTACTACCGGTTCTACGAACTACTCAAAATTTATGCTACCGGTTCTCCAGAACTGATCAGAACCTGCTGAATCCCACCTCTGATATTCTCTGAAATGTGCATGAAACAAGGACAATAGAGATTTTGTTTCAGATCTCAAAATCCAACGGTCTCTTCTATTCCTATACCACCTGCCACTGAGCAATAGTGCTCCATGTGAAGATTTCATCTATAAACATTTTACGCATGCAGCCCTCCCGAGCTCTGTTTTTGCCGGCAGAGGGTTGCAGGAGACCATCACAGCTGAAAATGGAGTTCGGGAGCCCGTTTTCGCTGACAGAGGCACCGTGGGCCACCACAGGCACGCCTGACATGAGTGACACT